>CAUJGJ010000188.1:1099170-1219170 GCA_963170055.1 Halisarca cf. caerulea | reverse complement strand
GTGGTGTTGTGCAATGGATCCATTGTCCACCTTTCTTTGAAAAACCTGCCTACGGGCCTGCAACAACAGCCAGGGTGGCTAGATGAGGCAGAAGACTTACTACAGTACTACTACCAACCCAAGATGAGAAGATGGTGATGAGGTTCCAACACTCAACCTAAAAGTGTTAGTAACCTCAAAGAGCAATGTAGCAAGGGGTATAATGTTCAGAAGAGATGATGCAGTGGTGGCCAGTAGTGAGAATCTTTCAGTCAGGTTTGAAAAGGCATGGTCAAGAAAGGGGATTTCTATGTTCCTCTTGTACTAATCAAAAACCATAGGTGTGGGAAGATGTTTTAAGTGGGGGGAAGGGATGGGTATGATAGATCTATAGGAACGTACGTAGTTCATTATGCTTTAAACATAACACAGTGTCACTTATATACTACCATTCATGTGCACCCAAGATTTTATCATACCATATGATGCTGTGTATGACACAAAAACAAAAAGCTAAACTGTCTGCAAATATAGTTAAACACATGTACGTAAGGTAAGATTCTCTTTAGCAGAAGCTGTCAAACTATCCTTGCTTGGGAAGAATTGAGAGGAATGTTGCAGATGATGTACAATGTGTGTGTCATGCAATAAACAATAGCCTACCTTACTTCCAGTACCAGGGTCAAATCCACACTCTTCAATGAGGTACTTCCCCACTGCCAGATGACCTTCATATGCAGCACAGTGTAAACAAGTGTTACCATTATTGTCAGACTCAAATCTTCTGTCCGCAAACTTTGTAATGAGGTATTTAACAATATCCAAATGCCCACCCAAGGCAGCTAGGTGAAGGGCATTGTGACCATTCTGAGGATAAACAAGAGAAAATGATTACACATGGTTGGTACTTGAGTATAAGGTAACACTTCAATGAATAGCAAAAGCTGCACGGGATTGAATTGCTGCAACTAGAATGAACAAACTTCGGCCTATAGTCCACATTCGTTCAACTATTCAAAAACCCAATCCAATACAACAACAATCAGTAAATCTTGCAATTTAAAGCAACGTGGATCAAAAGAATCATTTCATCAGTCATACCAAAGATCATTAACACACATACAGTTAGACTTCTTTAACATACAACATCGGAGTGAGTGCTGACATTATACTTCAAAATGTACTTCCAGTAAACAGTACTAAATTAAAAAATCTACATGTCAGGCCCGTAGGCAGGATTTTCCAGAGGGGGGTTACATTTCAGATTTCCGCAATCCCCCTTCACATGCACGCACGCGCGCGCGCACACACACACACACACACACACACACACACACACACACACACACACACACACACACACACACAAACACACACACACACTCACACACACACACACACACACACACACGCACGCACGCACACACACACACACACACATGCACACACACACACACACACACACACACACACACACACACACACACACACACACACACACACACACATTATACATTGATTCCCTATGCAAAATACCCTCAAAATTATCCACAGTGCAAACGAGTTACAGAATATGACAAAATTTCAATATGATGATAAATGACATCATCACAAAATGGAGGCCAATTGCGATTAGGTAGCGTTCTGGGTAGCGTTTAGTGATAATAGAGCAACGAAACAAAGGGAATATGTGCCTAGTGGGTCTAAATAAGGCTAAATACTCCTTTAGAACCCTTTATGACTTATTTTTTATTGTTTGGTGATTCTTAAAGGGGGGTTCGTCCGAACCCAACGAACCCCCCCTGGCTACAGGCCTGCATGTAATGCTTAGGTTTGGAGGTGGACTTTGACTTGACTTGTGAATCACAACAAGGATGTTTCACACGAAGTAGTTTAGGTTTATGAGGTTTGACTCGATTGCAAAAAGAGCTCAACAGCAAGAACAGCACCATCTGGTGTAGAGGACACTGACTAAGACAAACCCTTGTTCATCCAGTATAACATCCTAGCTATCATTCACCTTCATTTAATGTGCACAGATAACATGACATTGTGCACAGATAACCCAAAATTGTGCATCGAGCATCTACCAGCTCCCTTGTCTATAATAACAGAACACAATACACAACAAGGCAGTACCATAATATAGATGCATGTGTTGCTGATACCCCATGTACCTATATTCACATCACAGCAGTGAAATTGGCGTATATAGTGAGGTCCTCAGAATATGCACTTCTCACGATCCATATTTTTCATCAAAGCCTGTTTTGGGCTGCGGCTTACCACAGTATATGCGGCAAATGGAATTTTACACAACTATTTGCCCAGCTTCTAGTTGAGGAGCTGCACCTACAAAATTGCCCTTTGCTATAGTGAGAGGACTGCAGCAGAGCAGCCATGTTTCAGTGGATGTAACATTGTTGCTAGGTTATAGAAATTCCAGAAGTCTTACTAGGGTAGCAGACTTGTGCAAGTATCTTGCTATACCTTGTCACTAATGATAACATGTGGTAGGTAAGCTGCAATGGTTTTCAGACATGTATGAGTGTTCTTGCTACTTACGAATATACATAAACAGGACAGTCAACAACGTTTCCATCTTTCAATTTTCCTCACATGCAGCATCAACAAGGAATTATGGGTGGAAAGGATAAATAGAAGTTGGCAGTACTGACCCTCTAACAGCTGTGATATTGCACGGACACAACAATAAGGCCTGCTACTGACACTGGCATAGGTAACAATGGTATGGAATTGGATCAGGTACAAGTCACAAACAGAAGATTAGTCACATACAGTTAGTCAACATGGGAGTGCATGAGTGCTGAAAATAATTTAAAATGTACTTCCAGTAAACAGTACTAATTTACATGTTACATTCAATTTGTAATACTTAGGTTTGGAGTTGGACTTTGACTTGACTTGTGTATCACAATAAGGATGCTTCACGTGAAGTAGTAGGTTTATGAGGCTGGACTCTATTGCGAAAAGACCTCAACAGCAAAAACAGCAAGCACCATCTGGTGTATAGGACACTGACTAAGCCAAAACCCTTCTTCATCCAGTATAACATCCTATCATTCACTTCCATTACATGTGGACAGACAGCCCAAAATTGGGCATCGAGTGTCTACCAACTCCCTTTGTCTAATAACCTAACATAAAACACAACACAGCAATACCATATATAGATGTATGTATTACTGAGTCCCCATGTAAATTCACATAATAGACATGGCGCACAAAAATGAGTATGTGCTTGTGCGCGCACATGTTGGTGTGTGTGTGTACATCCAAACACATAAGCCTGTTAGATGCTCAAAATAAGTTATCAAATAGTATTGTGGACAGGCAGTGGGAAACTTGACTGACTACACTGACTCTCTACCAGAGAAAAGCAAATTCATGATGCATTAAGCTATTATAATAACACAACCATTGTTCAGTATATGAGCTAATCAGAATCTCCAGTCAATTTATTTCTTCTATAGGAAGGTTAGTACTAAAGTTGGAACGCACATACCTTCAAAATTTGCTAATACATTGATAGGTGAATACAAAATAGCTACTAAGGAAAGGACTCATGCCAACATGCAGATGTCATTCTCGCGGTGGCAAATATTGACTTCTTTTGGATTTATAGAGTGTTTCTTCGTAAATCTCTTTAAGGAACTTTGCAGAGAGGAGTTTGCCTTGAAACCCCAGTTAGTTACAAATTAGTATAATGTATAAAACAAGGTGAGTTAGATGCCCATGTTTTATACATTATAAAATCGCTGTATAATCATACCGCTACCATGATAACGGGTGCTATATTTGGTTAATTGTCTCAAAATGCTATTGGCAAATTTAAACTTGGCGAATGACCATATTAGGCATGCACCATTGTTTATGTTATGCAACTTTAGTTGCATGCAGACAATTGAAACGCTTCTGAATCAGTTAGGATGTTGTGTTTGAGGGCATCACATTTATAACGACGTTTGAAATACTACATTTGAAAAAAAAATGACATGCTGCCCTGACTCCGATCATCATTGGTTCAAGAAGTGGTACTCAACCTGTCCCATAGAAAAATTATGGAAGCCCTGTACATCCAATGCACACAACACACTACCAATCTGGATTGTGGTTAGTCTTGTTCCCAGCCCCACTTCCGGCCACCATTTTATTCCCGCTGGGAAAAGTGGGTCTGGCAACAATGGTAGGTAAAACCTGGCTTTTCGGCTGTCGCATTCCACGAGAACGTCACATGACATTTTAGTCGCAAACCTTGTGCGGCTGGCGCTCATTTGGGACGATTTATTACCATAGGATACAATGAGAACTAGCGTGAAGCATCTTACTTAGTTAGGCCATAGATACTCTAACCTACGCAACTGCATAGGTTAGAGTATCTATGATTAGGCAGAACTGCTTTCATTAAGCTCAAGGAGATCGGCGGAACGAGCGATAAATACATTACTTGCCTGTACATTTTGTGTCGCTGCCTGTCAAAATCTACAACAGAAGAGTCACCCACCCGCAAAGTGAAGATAATGGTGATCTTCAAAGATTTTAGATCTTATTCTGATCTTAGATATTGTGCCTGACTGGATGGCCTTTTCCTTCTTACCGTACTGTGAGCTGCGTTTGCCGATCTCCGTGTTTTCGGAATTTAAGCAAGGATTTAAGTATTATACAGCTCTTTTCCCTTCTCCAGGCGGTAAAGAGATATAACATCATGACCAAAAACGAACTGCTTGGCAGTGTTGCATTGTTCGCGCTTCGGCGAAGAATGGCCAAGATCAGTAGTCGCCTTAATAATAATTGCTGCTACAATTGACATGCAAGTGGTTTATGCAGCGAATGTGTATGTGCAATGAATACTTGTGTTGGAAAACCTAGATAAAGATTAATGTCCTCAGGACGACAACATGTGCACATGTTCGAGATATGACCAACACACAACCGTATGCCTTACCTCCCCTTACAGCGTAGGGACGAGGTACTCTGTATGAAAGTATATTGTTATAACTAGCAATAGTTATAAGGACATTGGCAATGTAAACACTCTTACAGTGAAAAAACAAACAATACAGAGTGAGGGTCCTACCAGGGGTCAGGGTTGAACCAACAAAGGTAGAGTGTTTACAATGGCAGTAACTAGGAACACTGTCGGGGTAGTTGAATGGATCTCAGGTGGATAAGAACTTCAAGATCTACCAATTTACAAACAAAAGTCCCAACAATATATGAATGTGAAGAAGGATACTAGAATACTGGTTACCCTAGTAGCTATTGTCACACCCAGGGAAGTCTGCCCTCCAAAAGAAAGTGACCACTTATGTAATTGGAGAAAATGGCAGCGAGGAACAAAAGTAAAAACATACCTGTAAATTGGCGAAATAAGAAGCTACCAGCGAAATATTGTATCTAATCTTTGCAACAACCATTGGATTGTAACATAAATTCGTTAAGATAAATTTTGGATTCAAATTTACCAGAAAACAATGACGATTTCTTCCAGTTGTATGACTTTCGCTGTTCGCTGATAATATTAATGTTTTTTCACTTCTTTTCAAGATACCAATCTTCACAGAGGGAAAGAGATATCACATAAGGTCCTAAGGTTTACAGTTCTAGTGGTACTTTGCAAACACAAAGTCTTAGATTTGTCTGCAGCTGTGAGCGATCTCTCTGAAGATTAGTACGCGTCGAATATTATCCACATTCTTAGGACTCCAGCTACTACTTTGCTATTTCAACCAATCCGGGTAAATAAAGCCTAATAGATAGCAAAAGTAACATTTTAGGCGAGATCCAGGTAAAATCCCACGGAAGACCAAGACAAAGTAGAGAATGAAGCCAGATAACACAACTACAACAAAGCGCTAAAATTCAGTTACCACTTAATGGCTCATAAAACTGCAAAAATAATCTATTCATAGCTATAGTATGTATTCTTCCCTTCTCCCTAGAGAGAGCAACAGCTTAAATACGATAAACAAGTTGGTGCTTGCTTTCATTAACTCCTGTTCTTCACACAACAAGCTCTATGGGTATACGAACACTGCAAAATTGGAAGGAGTATGCAACGCCTAAACTGACAAACGAAGCAAAAAAGACTTTTGTTAGCAATAAGAGTGTAATTCACGATAGGTTTAAGATACTTTTCACTTCCCACTTGTTAATCAGTTGGTTCTGTGACTCCTCCTTTTTGCTGATATTAGCCGCCATTTTCATAGTGGTTACTTTCTTTTGGAGGGCAGTGTATAGATACCCTTAGATTGAACTGTTCTGTGATTGCAGGATAAGATGACTATGCAACAGATGTCTTGTTAGGGACAGCTATAGGTGACATCCCACTAAGCAATATGTGACCATTCATGGATTAGAGGTGCAAGAATAAGAATGTTATGGAGACGCCCAATAGCATTCCCAACAACAGCGAGGGTGTCTAGATGAAACAGAACATTTACAACAGTAGTATGATAGACTGAAGTTGTGAAGATGGTGATGAGGTTCAGGCCAATAGGCAGGTTTTTGTCTGGGGGGGGCTTTTCAATTCAAGAATGATCATAGAACTCTTACAGAGCAAAACATGGATGATGGAAGTCGTGCGTTGTGATCTTGTTTTGAATCTTCTGATTCTTCGTGCATCACTGCCATCAGTTTGATTGATTCATACAACAAATAAATTGATACACCTGAGTCAACCACTACTCAATTTCCAAACAAGTACGCTAGACATACATAGCGCTAGACATGCTAGGGCTAGACAAACATAGGGCTAGACATACATAGGGCTAGACGGGCATAGGGATAGACATACATGGGGCTGAGGGGCATAGAGCTAGACAAAGGTGTGTTGGACTGGGTACAGTGTGCATATTCCTAAATTCCGCAGCTAAACTATTATATTATTAAATTATACTATTAAATATTATATTATCTCTAAAAATTGACGTGATGGCAAATACAGTAGATCCTGTATAATCCGGCACCCATTGTTAAATGAGAAACAGAGCTGGATTAGCAGGTTGCTGGATTATAAAGTTTTTTCTTCTTCAACCATGCAAATAATGATGTAATAAAACAGTAAGATTGAGCATATTTAGCATACATACGCATACAGCAATACATGTAGTTAATTAGGTTAATAGTCTAATTAAAGTTAAAAAAAATAAGTTATTTTAGTTTGAGGGATGCTCTGTTTTTGAATAACGCAATATCTTGCTACAATGTTGTCCACTGCTCCCAACAACATCTTTGTGAACTCTCCCAGGCATGACTAACACCATATCATGGGAAGCTGCTTAGGTTTGTTTCCTGTACACAAATAAGTCCAATTATGATGTCACAAATTGCCCTCCCAATTACATCACTAAAATGGCGCAAGCTACCTAAATCTTGTTCTACATACAGTAGGAGTCAGGAAAAAGTTACAGTACCGTCGCCGTTCAACGTCCGTAGTACGCCAACGGCATGCCGTTTACGGGACGTTTACTTGCCGTACAAGTAAAATCATATTTGTCGCACGCCGTACTACGCCGTGGGGTATGTACCGGCGTACGTTTCTACGCATGGAAAGTTTCTTATGTGGTCTGAAGTGAATCAAAAGAGATTCCTTCGATCATCCGGTACTTGAGTTGAATCAAGTTCCATCAGGAAACACCTTGCCGCTCTTCCCCGCCCTGAATCAGTGATTTCTTCATTTCGCACACTCTTCGCCAAGAAACACCTCACCGCTTTTCCCTGCTGTAATGAAAAAAACTTTCAGCTCGCGAGTACACGCTTCTTGCCTCCATTTTATCCTGACGTTATAAATCGCTATAAAATTAAGATACCTTGATACTTCGAAACTGTACTAAGAACAAAGGTTCGAAAAAGAGAACCCGCCGTCTCAAGGCAGTACTGTGAGAAAACGGCGAGGTTGAACTGACTCCAATCGGTTGAAGTTCAACTGACTCCAATTCCGGATGAATGTTTCCTTTTTGATTCGTACCAATACACAAAAGGTACTGTATACAGAAATTCGTAAATGCGTGAAAATTTGACACACTTTGTGGATCGCGACAAGTGCAGGCTTGTGCGAAGAAAGAATTTTGGGGACGCTAACTTGCATACGTCAGGAACCATAAAGTGCATCACTTCTGTCATTTGAAGCGAATCAATAGGGTCCTTGTGCGGCACAGGAAATGGACTTTCAAGGAACACCTCGTCAGCCGTCTTTACACAGACCCAACACTGTCGCAGCGGTTTCTTCATTTCACACACTTTAACTAATTCTAGAGAGCACTTCTGTATCCCACATAAATGAGCGACAAAATATATTGCACAGGGTGTTTATAACCGTCTGTTGCTTGTTCCGATTGTGGGCGGTGCTTGTTTTCAACGTCATCAATTAGCGGCTGTTTTTAATACGTCATTTAGCGTCTTTCAGGTGACGTACGAAATTTCACATATCAACAGAATAGGGGAAGAAGGCGACTTTTGTGACGCTATGCCTACGTATCCGTGAAACGTCACGAAAATGGCAGTTTTGTTGAGGGCGAAGATAAAGTCGCTTGGCTAGACCTCAGATGCCTTCGAATCCCACCAAATCCAACTTTGATGGAATCTTAAGATGTTTCGGTTTGTGAAAATCGTTCCGGGCATAGTGCTACAATCAAGCAGTTTCTCGCAATTGGACCATTTATGCTAATTTTTGGCCATTTGGAGGGTTAAAAAAACAGGTTTTTCGGTTGTAACATTTTTTACGGAAGATTATAACCTATAGCCCGGAACGATTTTCGGATAGCTCACCACTTGTTCTGTCTTTTCATGTCGTTCAATGTGAATTGAGAGGGATCACAAGGTGAAACCAAGGCGAAGTTTGTCTGAAACTGCTATGTATTCCTAGGTCGCTATCTTTCTTTAGACAATAGAAACAATTGCTAGTTAAGTACCAACATGAGCGGAATATATACAACTTTCGTCCAGTAAGAAGAACTTGGCGAAAATCTTGTCAACTAAGTAGAAACGATCGATAATTCGTGCTGCTATTTGAAGACGGCCATTTTTGCATTTTATTCCTGGACAGTTATAAATACCCTGTGTAAAAACTGAAAGTTTACGAAGTCGCTACAGCCATTTTTTCTCAAGTATATTCTGAAGAAGCCCCATGAAACGAAAAAAAACGGTTACATTATAAAACAGTACAGGGTGCCGTCACCGTGCACGTGCCATTTTTTTCTCCTATGGCGTGGTGTGGAACGGCGGTAGAACGGCAACGGTACGGTAACTTTTTTGACTCCTACTGTAATTTGCAATTTCCACATTGTTTTCTGACTTCCAAAGCGAGCACTTTGAAGAAATGCCAGTTTATAGAGTTTTTTGGGCCTGTTGGGCTAGCAGAATCAACGCCGGATTACGAGGTTGGTGCATTATAGAGGTCAGTTTGTATGGCAAAACGATTGGTGCCAGAGAATCTTGGCCGATTTAGGTGAATGCCAGTTTATAGAGGTGCCGGATTGGGCAGGTTCCACTATAGTACTATCTAAACTTGGTTGATTTCTTTAATATTTTGCTGTCTAAATTTACAATTGATGCCTTAGATGCTGGATTGAAACATAAAATGCTATACTCAACTGGAAGCACACATGCACCCAACTGGAGTCACATCAACAAGTTAAATAAGTGAGGGGAAACAGGCAATAGTGAGGCAATTAAGGAAATCATAAGCCTGAATAATATGAATGCTGCTTGTGTGTGTGTGTGTGTGTGTGTGTGTGTGTGTGTGTGTGTGTGTGTGTGTGTGTGTGTGTGTGTGTGTGTGTGTGTGTGTGTGTGTGTGTGTGTGTGTGTAGGTGGTGATGGGTGGGGGGGGTATATGTGTCTTCATGTGCAAGTATTGGCTGGTATGGGCCGCCATGACACATGCCAATTGGGGTACAGGCAAACACTAATGACTCTAAGCAATATAAATTCCTTGCATACAGGATAACAGGGACAAGATGCTTGCTCTGTTTGTGTTTGCTGTGAAATAAGTGTCTATCTCAAAGAATATCAAACCATCAAATCTGACTATGGACTTGTACATGAATACTGCTACATGATACTCCAATGGTCAAATGATATGTGTTGGCAGTTTCAGAGGGCTGAAGCTGGATTATAGGGAATCCAACAAATGTAGTATTTATATAGTCTGATTTAATCATATAACAAATTGAATTTGTTTCGATTGTAAAATTGGTAAAGCTCCAGCTGTACAAGGCATATTGGGTCCAATCCTCATGTTGTGAGCAGCTTATGCTACGAGGGGCTCTAATGAGTAATAATATGCTATCATTAGTAGAGTCTTGTTCGGTTTAAGCACATTTTCTAACACCATCAGACCTGTCCTATACACAACTATGAAGCACCAACATGTTCCCTTTCAAAGGAAAATACTGTAAAAAGGAAACTTATGCTGAAATTCAAATAATAACGTTATTATGCTATTTAAAGAAAATCACAGAATTTACAATCGCACTATGTTTAACGTCCAATACCACACAATACTGCATGTTAAGAAAATCATAAATTGAAAATCACCCAGTGTCTGTGGTGGTCAAAACTGCATACTTTACTTTGAAGAACATACCAATCCTACAGTAGCTGTCTCACTTGGTGACAGAGACAGGCATACAATATTACCATACATACTTTGAATCTCGTCCAATCCTACTTCGATGGAGTCTTAAGATGTTTCGGTTTGCAAAAATTGTTCTGGGCATGGTGCTACAATCAAGTAGTTTCTCGCAATTTGACCACGTATGCTAAATTTTGGCCGTTTGAAGGGTAAAAAAACAGGTTTTTCAGTTGTAATTAACTTTCTTACGGAAGATTATAACCTATAGCTAGGAACGATGTTTTACATAGCTCACTACTTGTTCTGTCTTTCTGTGTTGTTTCATGTGAATTGAGAGTGATCTATAGGTGTGGCCGAGGCAAAGATTGTCTGAAACTGCTATGTACTACAACCTCGTTATCTTTCTTCAGACAACAGAAACAATCGCTAGTTTAGCACCATCATGCGTGGAATATATAGATCTTCATTCAATAAGAAGAACTGGGCAAAAAACTAGTCAACTAAATAGAAATGATCGATAATTTGCAAAGCTATTTCAAGACGGCCATTCTTGCATTTTACTCTTGGACAGTTATAAGTACCCTGGTGCTAGACAGTGATATTTTGGTACTTTAGAATTAATCAATTTGTCTTTGTTCAGTCTACGAACTGATTCTAGCTTCCACATCACTTGATCTCGAATGTATTGCTGTTTTACTGACACTAAATTGCAATCATAAAAGTGACCCTCGACGTTTCCTCACCAAAAACGTGTATTAGCCAACTGTGCCCGCATTAAAATTCACAAAAACATGAAATCAATGCAGAATAAAATTTGCAGCACTAGCAAACTTGATCTAGTCTTTAAACTAACAACAGCATACATTATCACACGGCGTCATATGACATGAAGCCATACGCTTGAAATTTTTGGCTAAATTGTAGCCTATATTTGCACCACAGCGAGATATTGGACATGTCCACACGCATATACCCAAAAATTACAAATAGGGCATAAACAGCTCTCTTTTATGTATGAAATGTAGAAACCATACAAAATGATTTTCTGTCAGGAGAAAATGGTTGGTGCAATAGCCGGTACAAACCCCCTTTGAATAAATACACAGCACAGAGAATTTCAATCAAATATTAGCTATATGGAACACTCCCTATCCTGCCTTTAGTGCTGCTGACAACAGAAACTTCAGCTGTCACAGCCCTGAATAAACAAATTGCCAAAATGAATATCAAATTTCTCTCACTTTACTTGAAGCAATAGGTATCCTACTAATCTGTTGTTTTAACCCTGGAGGTTAAACTTTCACACGATTAACAGCCCTAAACTTTCCCACTTGCTTCTAAATACAAACAAGTGTTATATTAGGTTGCAGGGCATGTGTTATAACAATATGTAGGATATTTTCTTCTGAAATGAGTCAGGACCTCAAAACGAATGATTCACTGATATCCCTGTTCCTATAGGTATGTTCAAAATCTTTTGGGAATTCAAAAAGTAATTCGAGGATTATTCATTGAATAAACAGCTCCCCACACTGATATTACCAAAGTTTTGATCATTTAGCGTCGTCTTCGTCAGAATTGCCATTGCCATCAAGCCTCCCTATTCTTCAAAAAGTTAGAACAAGTGCTCCTAATTGTTTCATTGCTCCTCTATTCTTTAAGACAGTAACAAGCAAATTTGCAATATTGTACTGACCGTTGGCAATTTTTCTTAGGATCCTAGAACAAAGGAGCCCCAGAAGGGGCCATTCACACGGAATTGCATGGATAATTTGGTCTCGCATATTTTAGAAGAGAGGTCCACACATAAATATATAAAAGAATGTTTCTATGAAAAATAAGCCTTTCCGTGCAGTTTCCCTTAATACACAATATGAAATTTCTACGTACCTGTGACTCTCACTGTCCCACTGTCTTCTCATCATTGCACAATCACAGATCAATGTACTTGACAAACCCATTTATTTAGTGCCATGCATCACATATGACACTAGCTAGTTAACTCAAGTAGGACGTGTATTCATACAATCACGTTATTGATTAATAAACTCGGACTGATGCCCTCAGTAAATAATGCCATAAACATGACTGCATTAGCTACACATTTTACGAGGAGGGACAGAAATAACAGAATTTACGCAAATGAACACTAATCTAAGATACACCCTCTATGAGTGCACTGCGTATAAGGGAAATTTTATAACCATGATATTATCTACTCCTCAGAATGGTTTGAAGTGAGTCACAAAATTTCTGAGTTACGGAAATTTTACAATAATATAGAGTAGGATAGGTGTGATGAGGTGAGAAATGGGGGAAACAAAGTACTATGCTGTATATAGGGGATGTGGGGCAATCATAATATAGACAGTGAACAGCACACAGTGATACATACCTTGTTACATTCATGTACATCAAAGCCATGCTCTTGAACAAGCCAGGCAATCAACTCAATGCTCCCTCCATAAGCTGCTCGATGGAGTAATGTCTCTCCATCCTATAGAAGGCAAGGGAAGTGTGGTGCACATAAGGACAGTTATTGAACAAAATAGATGGCCTGTAATATAATACATGAGCTGTGGCCTTTGGTATATAATTTGGTGACCAAGTAATGTAATGTCTCCAGCAGCTTCCAATGCATATAAATGACCCATGTTGAGGCATACAAATAAGTCAATTTTCCTGCATATTACATAATACACTGTGTGGGCAGTCTTCTGGCAACCCCTTTGTTATTTTTACTTTCACAGGAAGTGTCCAGACCTTCCAAAACGTCTGTACCGATGTATAAGTCAACAACATGTCGGACATTAAGGTGATACTCAACTCTTTAAGTGGCTATATTTTGATTAAATGTGTGGATTTGCTACTCATTTCAACAGCAAAGAGTCCTTTAGAACAGACAAATTCTTTGAGGTGTTAATTGTATGTATAAGTCAACAACATGTCGGACATTAAGGTGATACTCAACTCTTGAAGTGGCTATATTTTGATTAAATTTGTGGATACGCTACTCATTTCAACAGCAAAGAGTCCTTTAGAACAGACGAATTCTTTGAGGTGTTAGTTCATTAATAATGATAATTTCCAAACAATTCAAGTTCCCAAGGTCATAGGTGGTCCGCAATTTTTTTTCTAAACTGGAATCGCTTACTGAAACATTCATGATCATTCATAGTGCAACTTCATTATTTTATTCAAAATGTCAAAAATTGACAGCTACAGTAGGATTGAACAATTTAAATTATAACAGCTACAGGGTAACAAAGGAACACAAATATTGCATTCAAAAAATACTGGAAAAACTTTAACTTAAATGTGGATCACTCGTACTATCCCTTATCTCAAAGTATAGCTACCCTTCTGATGACATATACAATTACGTATTTGAGCTAAAAGACGATTTTTCAGTGAAGGTATACTCTCAAGTAGAATTCGAAGCCATAAAAATGGTCTGTGTGCAAGAATTTATGGAGTTAGGACTTCTTGTTGCTAAAACATGCAAGAAATAACAAGACCGACACAAAGGTAAAAGCATGCAAGCAGAAACTATCAGCACTCTATTTGGAAAAAAGCCCGAATTGATTGTTGTAGTTGAGAAAAGGAAAAGGGAAGAAAAAGGAACTAGCTCGGAAGTTCCACGTTCCGCTGAATACACTGTCTATGATTTTAACTGAGAGAGATGCTATGAAAGAAGTGCATATATGAGAGCAGCACTTTCGAGGCAAAGCGAAAGAGACTGGGATTACCTACAAGCGAAAACGTCGACCATACACTGCTAGATCAGCAATTCCCACTCAAGAACAGAAGCAATCTTTTTTTGCAGACAACTTGTACTGCTCACAAAAGTCAACCTTTGAAAGCCATCAAGTTAGACATTTTCTCCTCCCAACTGCACCAGTCATTTTTAACCATGTGATCAGGACCGGGATTATTGCATCTCTAAAGAGTCAGTGTCGCCAACAAATCTTGAGTTGCATCTGACAAAACCATCCTACAAATTTCACTGCTTGATGGTGTTATTCACCTTGTAAGGACATGGGACATGGTAACTCCCCTAACAGTACAAAATTGTTTTCACAAGGCAGGATTTTGCTTGGATGAATTAGCACCTAATCAAGTAGACACTTGCCATGTGAACAACCAAGTTCGGTCCATATCTGGGAAAGGTTCGAAATATTTTTCCACTTAGCGAAAATGACTCCTACAAAGGCTATATATTTGTGCCAGGATCTTAATTGTTAAATTACGGTCATTGTACATTCACAGTTTCAAATACTACTTACTTTATTCTTGACTCTCAGGTCACAGTTGTACTTGACAAATAAATGCTTCACCATAGAAAAGTGACCATAGTCTGCGGCACAAGTTATAGGCCTTCGCAACGTCTTCTGCAAGGGCAAATATGTCACAAAAACAACTCTAAGACTTGTAAAATACTTTTGGTTTTCAAAATCTAGCTACCAATGATGCATTCTACCAATTTTCAGACAATGATAGTATATATAAGTCATAATTTCTAGCAAAAGTTACACTTCATCTACCTTCCTTAAAATTACATGGTGGAACAAACAAATACCAAAACAATCATTATAGCATCTGTTGGAATAGTACAAAGCATATGCGAATTCACAACTTTATGAAATTTAACAAGGATCATGCATGAATACCACACCACATTTGGTAATACAAACATAGTACCAAAAATATTAACCTAAAAGTATATATGCAAGGCCGTCACACACCAGGAGGACTGGGTTTGGCAAAAATACATAAAACCTCAAAATGAAAAGTTGTTTTTGACACATTTTGATATAGGATAGGTATAGTTATGTTTTATTTTGGACATAAACAAAATAGTACATGTTATCGAAGCACTGGAATAAACCACCTTGCTTTCAACCGGAACAAGATATACAGCTCTTAAATATGCCTATATAAGAGAAGGACATATCATTTTTGTATCTGAGTAAGTAGACCTCTCTCCAGTACTTGAAAGATTGCATTTTCTGGGTGCCACTTACAGTAACCTCCGGCTAAAGGTTCCCCAGGTTAAATAAGAATACCCTACCCTATTTGCAGACATTTCTTCAGGCCTACATGAAACACAAAGATTACAATTTCTTGTTATAGAATTTGGGGGTTTTGTGGAAGGTACAAACTTACAAAATCGAAAAATGAATTTGGCTTCTCCATTCCATGGTTTAACTTATAAGGCTAAACACAACAAAAACATACTATACAAGGCTATCCACAAGAAAAGCATATATTCGGCCATAAAACTTTGGACGTAAAACAAATGGAACAATATAGGGTTTGGTCCTTCAGAAACAATCCATGAAAGTTTCAAACCAAACACTAGAATTTACAAGGCTGAAATTTTGATTAAAATTTCCTAGTGGGTCATCATCCTTCTTTGTTGGATAGCAGTTGCTGTCAAATGAAAATGGAGATGAAGCCTGGGTCTAGATCAGATACCAAGTAGATATGTTCAGGTGTTGGTCCAGTGTAATTGAAACTGTACATCCTATTTCAGCAGAAAACAAAGTGACCAAAATTTTCATGGGATATTATTTTCGCAAATTCATAAATGTCTTCCGATTTGCAAAATTTCATTCGTGAATTCTCCTGAACGGGTGGAAAACGGCTGTCATAACTGTTTATATATTTAACGCTTCAGAAATAATAGATCCTTGCTAATAGACTTGCATTTTGGGGTATAAATTCGGACACCCAATTGTCCTCAGTGAAGATGATTAAGTTCTATCAAGTCAGCTTACGTGGAAGCCAAGGCATGTGGTAAAACCATCCAGTGGGGTGGGGAGGGGGGGGTAAGCTTCTACCCCAAACTCCCCAGCTTCCACCCCAAAAGAAATCCAACTGCAGTACAAATTACTATAGACAATGCCTTACTTGAGTGTCAAAATCAACCTAGAATAAAATATAATGGCCTCAAATACAACCTTATATAACCTAAAAACTCAAATTTTCCCTAGGGGGTATGCCCCCAGATCCCTATAGTTAAGTACGTATACCTCAGCACTCCATAATATATCTGAATACACACCCGCCCACCCACCCACCCACCCACATGTATGCACATGTATACACACAGGTACTCATTTTATTACTATAGCGAAGGCCCTACTTGAGTATCAAAATCAGCCTGGAATGGTCTAAAATGGTCTCAAATGCAACATTATATAACCTAAACCTCAGATTTTCCCAGACCCCCCTAGTTACTTACATACCGCACATACCTCTGCACTCTATACACATATCTGCATGCACCTCTATCATCACTGTACAGGGCATGTGTTTTATGGATGTCTAGGATATCACATATGCATACACAATGTATCTGCCCCCCCCCCCCCCCCCCCCCCCATCACCCTGCTATATACATACAATACTTGCATCAAATCTACATGCATATTTTGTGCGGCAGTCGTTCACTGAAATACTCCAGCTTCCCCCAAAAAATTTAAATCCTAGATAGAACCTTGATGTTGCATGTGCTATTCAAGATATTCACCTAAATGTTGAATGTTGATATGTGCATATCAACATTCAGTTAGTACATTGATTTCCTTTGGAAAGCTGCTTTATTGACATCTCACAGAATGAATTGAAAAAATAATCTGAATAACAATGAAGTGCAACTGCAAAAGCCATTTTGTTCTATCTGTTAAGCAATCTAGTTGCAAGTGTAGTGCATGTGTACACAGGTAAAAATGACAACCATGTTCTTAAGGCAGTACAACCATGTTACTTTAACAGGGCATAGGGTTTTGGGGCATGTACACACCAAATTCATAAGCAATGTCCCCACAAATTGTAAGCAACGTCACACAAAATGAGGACATCACCCAGCATCACAAAATGTCATTATGCAGGTATGCTATGCCTCTTTCGAATATAAAACAAAATGGTGGACTTTATTGAAGCACTGGAATATGAGCCCACTAAGATATTTCAATCAAAAATCCGGTCATGGAAGTTTTAGCCTTAGACTTGAAGCTTTTGCAGATGGTTCCTAAAACACCAAACCCTTAGAACTGAAATGAATCTGTGTACGTTGTTCCATTCGTTTAAAGTCAGGCCTCTTGTGGCTGGATGGGTGTTATTCTTGTGGATAACCTTGAATAATGAAGCCATGAAATGGAGCAGCAAACTTTTCCTTTTGATTTAGTAAGTAAGCTTTGTACTTTGTACCTCATTTTGAGCCTAATCTTGTGTACCCCCCCCCCCCCCCCCCCCATTTCTACGACCAGATTTGCAATCTTTGTGCTTTCATGTAGGCCAGAGGAAAGGCCCACAAAGATAAACTTTCTCACTAGTATTCAATAAGCCGCTAATCCACTCAGTGACTGATACAAAATAGATGTCCTTCATTATGTATAAGCCACCTAGAATGAGGGTATTCTGCTTATTATTGGTCCAATACAATACCTGGCCCATCAAATACTATTAGCAATAAAGAACTTAGAAAGAACTAATTCAGAAACATATCACCAGATAAAATATAATACCCTGCTACCAATTCATCATGTACATGGCTAGTGAAGGTCTAAAAGATTAATGTAAAACTTAGCACTCAGAGATTCTCACAAATGCACATTTGCTACAGACAATTTCCTAACACCCTTCATAAAATAAGAAGATTAAGACAACCGGCAAAAATGATCACAACACACTTACAGAATCCCACTTGTCAGGGTCGAATCCAAACTTTTCAGCCATTCTATCAAAGATGTCAATGCTCCCACTGATGGCAATGGAAAACAGTAAACTTTCTCCAAACTGCAAAAGAGTACATTACAGTGTAGACTTCCATGCACGAATATGAACATACAGCACTCACAAATAATAATTTTCACTGTTTACGACTCTTCAAAGAAGGCTTGCTGTAAATATTGAAGACATTGAGGATGCATAGCCCAAGGGTAACACAAATGCAACACGGAGTGCTAGAAACTATTCTGTTGTCCTATATTACTGTTTAGTCATGGTTCTCCCCAATATATATCTTCTCAAATACTGGACAGGTACATTTTTGTTGCGCATCAAAACACCAATATTTTGTGCTATATTAACACCTCTCGACCTCATAAACTTTAATAATAGCAGCTGTTATGACCAGCATTGTGAGTGAAATAGTATCAAAATTACAGTGCCAAAAGATTTAACCCTTTATCGTGGAACAAAAGTGCCCGCGAAAAACGCGTTATCATGGAAAAGCCACTATAGTGGCTCAACTAGTAGTTGTGGGAGATCAGCGTATCTTAGCGAAATTTGTTCAAATTTTATATGCAGACTACGTGTGGTGATAAGGGCACATGCCAGCAATTCAAGAGCTGTGGTGCACATTACAACGAAGTTATAACAAATAGAAAATAGTACAAAAAAGAACTGAAATACTGTGTTATGCGGCAATTATACAATGATATGCAGAATTATGCAATGTTTTACGAAGAATTTGTTTCGTCGAAATGAGGTTCTTTGCAAAAATGAAGAGTTACAAGCTCTTGCACCTTGTTACTGCTTGCAACTGTACCTTTTCGTACCCTCTGAAGAGTAATCCTTCGAAATGATGCCAAAAATCAGGAAGAAATTCCATCGTTCAACGGAATTTGCACGACAGTTTCCTTACTCGCTTCCTCAAGTGCCAGGGCTTAACCTTCAGTTGAAATTGGACGAACTACTCATTTACGGCTTGTTTGGTACCCCACAGTGGATTTGTGCTACTTCTGGAAGGTTTTTGTGGTGATAGTAAGCTGTTCGAACAGTGAGTATTTTCACCCGTCGACGGAACTTTTATACCCTTGGATTTCGATCTGTTCCAAGTTAGTGTGCGGGAATTTCCTTTAGTTAAGTATTCATTTGTGTTTCTTATAAGCTTGGGGAGCTTTAAAACTGTTAAATGTGCCGAAAACAATGGAATTCGCTTCGAAAATGCTTGAAAAAGGAGCCACTATAGTGGCTTTTCCACGACTACAGTTACGCAATTTCACCATTTAGCCCAAAACAGGGATTGGTCACGCGCGAGCCACGATAGTGGCTCATCCACGATAACGGGTTAATTTACTACAAATTAACTGATGTGGATTGCCTATGAGGATATTGCTGGCAGCACAGTTATATCCGACAACAGTACACAATCCAAATGGATGGAGTACAAATCTGTATTGACACAATCTCCTAAGGTGGATTGGCCAATCCAGAATTTCAAATGGGATCCAAATGGAATTGGCAAGAAAATGCTGTGTGACACAACTTGATTAATCTCAATTCGTCTCTATAGTGTGAACATACCTGATGTCACATTAGACTCACTTTATTGACAACTGGCTCTATTTGGCACACATCCATGATCCAGTTGATGAGCATGGCATTTCCACTTCTTGCAGCAGCAGTCAAGATATTCTCACCATCCTTATCAGAAGGAAGTAAAAATAGTGAGTGAGTGTAATTCACACCTTGTTGAATGTATACATGCCATCAGTGACACCCTGCTCCACATCACCATCATCCCCACATTAGTAATAAACTACTACCACAATCACAAATGCCATCCACGTGTTACATTGTGCTGCTAATTTCTACTAAAAATGACTATAGTCATGGATACATCCACATAGCTGCAAAAATGAATCCATCTGTTTTCCTAAAGTGTATACAGTTTTCAGCTATCACTGTGACTGCAGTGGTCATTGGATCTATCCTTCATATCTTTGGGAATTAGATACTTACATGATAATATACGAACATGTATTAGGGATCTTATTGGGGAGGTCAATAGCTAGAAGCTATTAACAAAGACACTCAGCACAAAGATACACTACATGTGAATAAAAGATACTAGGACAAAGAAGAGAAACAATAATATACAGGGAATTATATTATAAATTTGATTCAAATGCAAATGCATCAACAATTTCTGCATGCATATAAGGGAAGACAATTAAAGGTTTTTAGCCTGAAAATCCAAAAAATGGTTAAGAATGGAATCACAAAGGTGCATGGTTTATTGGGGGGGGGGGTATTCGCCTACATTATCAGACTACCTCAGCTACTCAGCTACCATATGTATTTCTAATTATTGACATCACAATAAAATTAGTGGTTGAACAGGGTCATATTTCAAAGTCATTTAAAGGGATAAACAAGCTGGATTTGTGGTTAATCATTCGTATACTCTGGGTTATGTAATACGTAAGTATCAGTTACTACGCGCCCGCAAGGGAGTATCACATATACTGCTTGAGGGCACAATATGCCTGAGGGCGAGAGCAGTAAATGCAATACTCCCGAGAGATGAGTGTGTAGTAACTGGCTTATCACCAAATGAATGCTCAGACAAATTCATAGGATGACGATTCGAAGGCATCTCGCGGGACAGCCGTCAGAGTACTTCTTTGTTTCAAATAACTTCAAAGTTGAGGTGATGATCATTGATTCAAAGTACTTTAACATGCCTTCCTTTGACCATAAATTGAGGTTTAACGATTGAAGTCAAGTACTGTATGTGACATGGGTCTCTTGTAGTTAATTCCAAGGTAGTAAATTCGAAACTGCCTAGGTAGTGCCTTTGATGTATGACATCATCATGCAATAAAATTTATTATCTATGTTGCAAGCAAAAAGTGGTGCAGCCTTGGCCACACCAGCTGCACAAGGTCTGTTGGCTTGCTAAGTAAGGCTCTTACCACATCATGATGTCATGTCATAGAACCCGCATCAATGGTAACATATCATAGGTGTAGGAAGATATTATAAAAAAGGGGGGGGGGGGGGGGAATAAATGCATTAAATATAACACAGTGTCACTTATATATCACCATGCATGTACGCCCAAGATTCTATCATACTATATGAAGTACAGATGCTGTGTAAGACGCAAAAAGAAAAAGCTAAACTGTTTGCAAATAAAGTTAAACACATGTATGTAAGGTAAGATTTTCTTCAGCAGAAGCTGCCAAATTGTCTCTGTTTGTGTGAATTGGCAGCAAATCTACTTATCAATTCATTACAATAGTTTAAAGGCAAAATGAGTGTCATGCACAACAAACCCGCTTGTCTGTATACAAGCAAAAAGACAAAATACGCAATACATTGGTTGGAGGTGACTAAAATTAAATGGCCACCGGAGCGCTACTGGTTGTGTTAGTTCTAACTCTGCGAGTGTTAAGTAGGCATTTCTTCACCGGAATAGGTTTTACAAGGGTCAAGTATTGACTAGTATATACATGCAAATATCTGTTATAAGAACCTTTTCCTATGCCTATGCAAATTCACTACCTAGGAATAAACTGTAAGAGACCTGGGCGCATACAGTAATCACTTCAATCGTTATGAAAGCTAGGTAAGCTAAGCTAGGCTTTCAAAAGCAGAGAACGTTACACTCGCTAATAACAAAAATCAATGGTAGCCAGCACACCCACTGGTAGATTCTCTGAGAATTATGAGCTTTTACCAAATACACTAACTTGACTGTACTCTTCGAAGGAGTTTGGTTTCAGTGTAAACTTTAAAGGTACTTTGATCTTGATCAAATCGACTTAGTTACAGTTACGTATTTGAAGCGGACAAATACTCAAAGAGTTTGTCCAAGATGCCTTCAAATGATCCTGCGAATGTGCCACACTGTTTAATTTGTAGATATATTTTTACATGCCCATCTCTCAGGAGTATCACATTTACTGCCCTCACCCTCACGCGCACAGTACAAATTAACTGACAAGTGATACACCTGAAGACACAAAGCCTATACATATTAAATGGACAGTCATAATAAAAGATAGAGATAGATAGATCATAAGCAAGTACAAAATTGTCTCCATCACTTTAATTTCCCTATACTTCACTAGGAGCTGAATCAATACCAGCTTAGTGCAAATCAAGCACAGTTTTTGAAATTTCTTGATAAAATACAGCAAATAGTCAATGAAAGGTACCACCTTACCTCTGTTAACGCTGATGCAAAGCATTGTTTCTCAGTAATTAGATATTTGACAATATCCACTTGACCCCCCCGAGCGGCTACAATGACTGGAGTCCATTTGTACTGGAGATAGATAACACAGGTAACTGGTTGTGAATAACAATCAGAATATTCTTGAAAATAGTGTGTGCACACCTTAATACACAAAGGAACATCTGCCTAAGACAAGAGACATGTTTCCAGACACATAAATGAGGAGAATGTGAGGCAAATTATATTCAAAGGGGTGTTCGGTTAACTGAAGTGTTCAGATAACTGAAGTTAGGAAAACTGACTTTCTACTGTATACTATCCCTTGATAAATTAGCAGTGGCTAAAATAGGTAGGTATATAGCAGTTTTCTGCTTGAATCTTTATGCTGTATGTTCTACATCATTAAATGAATACCACTACATAGTAATTCAAGTAAGATAATGCAAAAATAATGACAGCACAGGATATTTATAACCGACTTGAAATAGCACCTCAAAATATCGATCATTTGCTTAGTTTTTCTCACTGGATGAAAGATGTTCAGCGCATGATTATGCTAAACTAAAGGTTGCTTCTATTGTCTGAATAAGATAACAAGGTTGCAATACATAGCAGTTTCAGAGAAACTTTGCTTTTTCAGCTGGAGCTTTACATCCCTCTCAATTCACATAAATAAGCACCAAAAGGAAGAACAAGTAGTGAACAATCCAAAAATCATTCCAGGCTATAGGTTATAATCTTCTGTAAGGAAGTTATAACTGAAAACCTGTTTTCTTCACCCTTCAAATGGCTGAAACTTACTATAAATGGTCAAACTACGAAAATTTAAACTGTTTGATTATAACACTATGCCTGGAAAGATTATCACAAATCAAAACATCTTATTCCATAGAAATAGGATTTAGTGAGATTCAAAGAGATCGAAAGGTCCGGTGAAGTGATTTTACCTTCGCCCTCAACAAAACTACCATTTTCATGACGTTTCACTCATACATAGGCACAACGTCACAAAAGTCATCTTCTTTTCCCATTCTCTTGTTATGTGAAGTACCAACGTCATCTGAAAATCTCAATGACACGTTGAAACCAGCCACTAATTGATGACGCTGAAACCAAGCACCGCCCCTATCCGAACAAGCAAAGTCAGTTATAAACACCATGTGAGCACTGAACGTAAACACTGAAGGTTCATGAATTAAACAAGAACGTCATTTTAGGAAGGAAAGTGTTATCAGCAGTTAGAAAAGTATACAATTATCTGGATTTGCACAGTCTACAGTATGGATCATGAAAAAGGAACAATTTTGACACTTCACCTTTGGCTCTTTTCAGGTAAAAGTTAAATGTATATTGCTAAAAGCTAATGTTAACCGTTAACTAGTATGGCCTCCCTACATGATGTATTAATAACTCCTGCAATGAGTTGCCGAAGGTAAATTTTCAGCCTTAATTGCGAGCAAAAGTGCTGTTTCTGGCTTCAAAGTATTATTTTGTTGAATTCTTGCAATTTTCAATCTGTTGTACAATAGATACAATTCTTCTCATACAATACATTGAAAGCAGTTCATCATGAAATTAGGAATCAGCCTGGACAGGTGCATTATAGTCTTTCTTGGGACCATGCATGCAGGTATGGCTGTTGGGCTAACATCTTTCTGAGATAGACAAAATAAGGTACTATCTGCTTGTCTGAAGTTTGCTGCCATGTGGTCAAAAGAGACACACAGGGTACATCATTTCTTTGGTCTAAAATCTGAGAAAAATATTCTACCCACACTACCAGGTCTGTCTTGCTGTTGTCCACTGGGTCATGTTTGTAAGGCTTTACACAACCAGCTGTCTAGTAGGCTGTTTGGATGTCCCTGCAGTATCTGCATTGCCCCCACAGGCCCTACTTTTATATTGTGAGGCAACAGCAGCAGGACAATGCAATCATCAACTAATGACATCTGAGGCACAGGGTTATGTGAGCTGATCTCTGATGAGTGCAGCTGATCCCACTACTTTCTGCGTGACCGTTGATATTATTCCTGGCAAGTTTCCCAACAACGAATCCTCGATGTCCTCTCTCATGGTCAAACTATTTATTGCAAGTGATGATTTGTGTCTACTTGCTTATCGGCTCATTCTCCAGTTGATTGGGTGAAGGTGCTAGTAAAGGCTTGCACCCTTTTCCTTCACCCAACCTGTTAATATAGTGAGTCTGTGGCAGGTGGAGAGTACGGATTGACTTCCGATAGCAGGATTCTTAACCTAGCAATCAACATGCCCTACAGGCTTGCTGTTGATGGTCCGTGGGTGGATTTTTGCCTTCCCTTCGTTTGGTTCGTTGGTTGCCTCTTTTACCTGGGCATAATACTACAAGCTGTTTAACCTCTAAACTTGTCACTGTAGCTTGACACAACTCCAGAAGCGCCTATTTCCACGCCTCTACCTGACTAGGAAGCCATATAAGCTGACAGTGTGAGCCACCCCACTGGCATACACACTGCTGGGCACAACCACACATTGATACACATGAACAACACCCAGGCACCCCTTGCTTACATGTGCACACACACTGTTAAGTATCTCCCCAGCACTTTGATGTGTTCACCTATGATTCACCAATGATTAAAATCTCAAACAAGCACAACAACTGAGTACAACACATAAGGTATTTTAAATTATAACTGATTGCTGGATAAACGTCAAAATGGTCATTGCTAAGAAGTTTCTCAATTAGTCAACATTTCTTCCCAATATGCTTTATGTGCTAGCTTAGTCTATATACCGTACTTGACCGTATAAAGGCCAGGTTCGTTTAATAGCTGGGGGAAAAAGCAGCCCTATAGGTAAACAATTTGCATGGCCAGGTCCAAATAATAGCCAGGTCTCAGTAAACAGAATAGCCGCATTGATCAATCGAGGAGCAGCGCGTAGTCAATTATCATCGATCATAAAGCATCTGGATTGACCTCTACTATTGTTTAGCCTTTCATAATATGGATAAAGATGCCAAAAGGAACCAAACTACCCTATAGACACTGCCCAGTAATGGCGGTGCGTTATTATGACTACATAGACAATGCAAGTGGGTTTATCATGAAGGACTTTAGAAAGTTTTCGGGTTCAAATAAAAGCCCTGCTCGTTTCATGGCCGGGTCCAGAGTGCTAGGAAAGAAATAAAAGCCCGGGATATCATTCAGTCAAATATGGTATGTGACATGCACAGCAAAAAGGTACCCTAATTGATTTTCTTGGAGATCGATTATTTGTTACTATTTTAGGCCAATTTAAGAATCTTGATACTTAACACAAAGAATGTTTTCTTTGCCATTGTGTAGCAACATTAAACTTTTCCTTCAATCATGCCCAATTATCTTCCTCTAGTGTCGACAGATAACAATGAATTGTACATAGATGACATCACAGGAGGATTCCCACTAGCTTTCATGTGATCCACAAACATCCACAACCCCAACATGGCGGCTTTAAGAATCTCGTTAAAGTTATGGTCAAGAATGTTTATAGTTTTAAGATTTGTTGAAACACTGATCAGATATGCCTTTGATATAAGAGTGGAACTCCATTAGTACATACCTGGGATAGTACATACTCACTCTTAAACCGTGCTATTTTCTAATAACGAACCGAAGGTCCTATACTAGCAAATACTTCAAAAAATGTTTAGTACATACCCAGATATGGCGTACTTCCGGTTATGATGTACAAATTTTCATTTCCCTAACACATTTCCTTCGTTTAGTACATACTGAAAGAAAATGGCGTGTAAGAAATAGCCTATTTTGGTCAAAGAGAAGCTTAAGCTTATAGCCAACATTGATAAAGGCAACATATATTCTTTTGTTAATCAGCGCTTGAGACCAAATAAGTCAACAGTCAGCACGACATGGAAGTATAAGGAGACTTTGGGAGACTTTTCAAATCGTCCCACTTCACCTTGCAGAGATTGCAAACTCTTTCGTCCTACCAACTAGAAGATGTCAACGCTGGCCTTGTGATGTGGTTCAAACAGGCAAGGAACGACAGCACAGTGTTAGAAGTCATAGCAGACACATATTACAGACTAGAATATTGCTATTCTTGGTTATATTGATGAATAATTATTATTTGTTTTGAATATTAATGAACTTTGTTTAGTCAGTACCTCAGATAGTACATACATTTTGGCCTGTCCCTTGGGTGTACTTACTATCAGAGTTTGACTGTACGCAGTGAATGTCTTGTACTTCTTGCATACAGCTGCAGCGCAGTTTAGTGACACCACATGCACTTTGTAACGATCGAGCCCACAAACAAAGGCACAAGTGAGTGCTATGTATGTTCCTTATCATATTCTGACTCGCTGCTATATAGTTCGTACTCTAGTTAGTTGACACTTGGATACCTTCAGAGTCTTCTTGCTAGGATCCTGATTCTCCTGCTAGACTTACAACTTTGCTGACCGTAATTATTATCTATGGTTCACCCGACATTTTTTCAGGCTAACAATAAAAATTGAATGGTCAGACAACTACCGGACATCTCCAGACATTTGTCTGGTGACCGACCGTTATGATTGTCCCTAGATATGGCATAACACATGGCCTCCCATATTAGTGTCAATGTACGTAGGCAATTTCATAGAACTTCCATTTTAGTCTACTTTACTGAGCAAATTCCAAGCTATTGTTTAGCTTAAAACATTCATGAAACTTTGACACAATTGTTACTTAAAATTGTGACAACAATGCAATTTTATCAAATAAAGCTTGTGCAAGGAAGCAGATGGTTTCGAACCTGACAGTATGTGCTACTGCTTGGCATTTACTGTATAATGGGAAATTTTCGTAGGCTAAAAATTCCACAAATGACTCCTTCTCACAAATTTCACTAAAAAACATTTTCACAAATCCCTAGATTTCTGGAGGCCATTGTTCTACTTAGCTGATGGTGGTAAAGTAGCTTTTGTATGTTTTATGTGAACAAAATGGCTCTAGACACAAGACGTTTACACCATTTAAACTTCAGTCAATGATTGAAGGTTCGTTTTGCTTTGCAATGGGCTGACAACCTTCAGGAGCAAACGCTCCACCTCATCAATTTGTTTGAAGCATGGCTAGCCTTTGAGAAACAGCTAACAAAATCTCAGTACCAACTGCACTTGAATCCAGTTACTAACAACAAAGTCTGAATCACATACACAAAAGAACAATAATTGTACATGTACCAGCGTCTATGCTCTACATGAGCCTGGCATAGGTGTGGGTGTCTGAAGCCTAACATTTAGTAAAATCAATCAAAATTTTCGCATGTGCTGGGATATTTGGAAATTTTGTGAAATTTTACTCATCGAAAAGTTCCCACTGTACACAGCAATACTAAATGCTGACGTCATGATGTACTTACTGAATCTGCCATGCACACCTTCAAGTTACCTTTCCTTTCACATTGGGATCACAATGGTAGGTATCCAACAATTCCTGTAAGACATTCAAGTGTCCATTGTAGGCAGCAAAATGCACAGCAGTCCAACCATACTGGAAAACAACACAAAAATAAGTATAACACTAGCAAGAAGTGTTCACTACAATATGCACTGAAATTCTCGTGGGATGGTAAATTCATGGTTTTCACAGTTGGGAGCCATCCAGAAAAAATAAAGCCTGAAAATATAGTTCAGGGTCTTGTAGTGACAAAATGGTCCTCAAACAAAACGTCTGAATCAAGAATCGCCAGAAGCATTTCTTCATCTGTAGTCAATGACACCATTTTCCTATTATACAACACTATGCTAAAAATACACTTCTGTTATTCGTCTGAACGTTAACACTAATCTATAGCATTACGTAAAACGTTGTGCTAAAGCTCCGTAATATCAATCATTAATCCTCCTACCCTCACCTGCATCAACAATGAACACTTTTCCCAAATTATCATAGCTTGAACGGCAGCACGCATACAGCCATGTTATATACCAATCATTTAGCTTGTTTTCTATAGATTTATAACCCTTACTATAGTCACTTTCTGGTGTACTAGTCCTTTCTGAGCATGTAGTATATTATCTTGCCTGTCAAATCCCTGCATAACACTGGTAATGGTCCATAAATCAGAAAATTTTCTGTATCTTTTTTGGGAAAATGCCTCCCGATCATCAAATGCAGGGGTGCTAAAATCTGTTTGTTGTAAATCAGTACTGATATATCCTGACATGTATCTTAGCAGGTATTTCATTGGTATTTGTTCTTTATGCATCAAAAGAAAGGCAAAAAAAACTTTTCAAATGAATCAGAGTGTGTGAAACTATGTGTTTCCTAAGGCTTGTTAAATTGTAGAAGATAAATATCATTTTTGCAATTCATTCATTGAATCAGTTAAATGAGGTCTTTCGTAAGTTTCTGGAGTTGAATGAAAACCCTGTTCATTGAATGGCTGGGTCAGAAAAGAAAATTACACCTGGGCCATCACACAGTCAAATGAGGTAGTGCACGGTTTAACCTTGGAATACATAAAATAAAGTGGACTCATCCAATTTAAAATTGATTCAGAATAATACATGAGCAATTACCTCATTCATCACCAGAGAAATAATTTGTGACGATTCCAAAGCAACACCTCTCAATGCTTCTAGATCCCCCTCAGCACATGAAGTAAGTATCGTTGCTTGAACCTGTAATACATAAAACAATACAGACATTCACCTAATAGTATAAAATGTGTGAAAGGAACTAAGTCTGCAGCAAATACTGCAGGTCCATCGGAATCATTTTTAAAGTGGTAAGGCCATTTCTATAAGCAATACTCTTAATTTTAAATATTTGCCCAAAGGGGGGTGGGGGGAAGCAGGTACAAAGTTAGTTTAAGGTGGCTGATCGGTCCACCCACACAATTTTCCCCAAAAAATTGAGCTGTTATATCGATACTACTGAACAATATTATTGCCACTACTCTAATTTATCTTATTGAGTTAATTATAAACCTATGCAGGCCAAATAATAAATGATAAAGTCGTACACTGAAGCAGAGACAAAGCTCTTTCCGTTTGCCGTACTTTGACGCTTTATCGAGTCAAATTGCAACTTAGCAAGTGTATTTGGACACAAACTTGTAGCGTACCCCCCTATTTAAGATAGTATGTATGGAATTTGGGAATCTCCTCAGTTTAACCGAAAATCATCTATTTTGCGTTGCTGCGGGTGCAACATCGCCATTTTGGGCATAGTTTAGGTGTCGTGGCGCAGTGGAAGAACAGTATTTCCGGAAATCCATACATATGATCGATCATTCACTGTACTTAGATAAATGCTTAGTCGAATTTTGACGATAACACTGGGCTTTTGCAGGAATAAAGCATCAAAAAACATGGTACAACGATGATCAAGTATAGAGTAAGTGCACTATAATTATATTCATGGCCTGATGATTACATTTATAGCTACTGCAAATGGTGGCTGACCCGCCACCTTAAGATTCTAAGCAAAATTTATTGCCATTTGCCCTGGAAATGGGAAATATGATGTCATATCCCATAGGAAACTGTTTGACAACTAAATTACTTGCTATACCTGGAGTTTCTCAGTAGACAAGCTGGGGACTTATGTATAAATTATGCTCAGTGACATCAGAATGAAAATGGCGGAAAGGTGCTACAATGATTATTTAGCAGTTTCAGAGGTCTAAAGCTTGATTTCAGAAAACAGAACAAAGAATCTTCTTTGATAATGTGGTTAAACTAGGAAATTAACATTGTTTTGACCAAAAAAGTGGTATGGTTATAGCCGTACCAGCCATATCGGCTCAGATGGCCTTGTGCAGCATAATGTGACATACTTCATCAGAACGATCCAAAGCAGGTAGAGGTTTACACATCTCTTGGAATAAGCTATAGAGAGGTCAAAACAGACAAAAGTGTAGTAAGTATGCACCTCCAACAAATTGTACAGTATAGATTGTGAAACTCACGCTAAATGTATCCAAGTGATTTTGTCCAAAGGAAGCTCTTCACCACTTTCTGCATTGTCTGTCACTTTGGAATAATATTCGTACAGCATTAGCTATTGAACGAATAAAACGCACTGCTCATGCAAACACACAGAAAGTGTTTCAGCAATTTGAATATACTTTTGAGTCACACTAAGCCCCAATAAAGACTGCAATTGCACACATATTAGCAGGCACAGATGCATTGTGTAAAGTAACAGCCTATATCTACCTTACATACTTTGTCTTTAATATTAGAAATTTGATGTTCTTGAAAGATTCTCTGAACTTGGATGGTTCATTGTATGCATTTGAAGGATTAGTTTGTTAAGATCATGCACGGTTCACAATATACTGGCCCTGATCAAGATCTTCACTAGTAGTGGAGTCAGTGCATGGAACATTTAAATTGACACTCCAAACAACCAATCAAAAATCATTGGACTGTTTAAAATATAAATTGCTAGAGTTCAATTCCAAATCATTACAACATGCAATCCTGGACTAATACAAAATTAATTCAAAATATCAATTTCAACTGCATACATCCTACAATGGTCCATACCACACTCCCAAAAAACTTCAATAAAACCAGTCTTTGACCACAAAGTTTTGCATGTGAAACATGTCCGTTTGCATTTATATGGCTTTAGTGGTTGCAAAATTTATCTTTACCCTTTTGTTATATTTCTTTCTACAAAAAGGCGCTATCATCAAACAACTTGTATCATCGTGTAGACAGCTATATTACCTTTCGTTTGATGTCAAACTTAAAAAAACATTTGTTACGCAGGTAGGTTATGTCCGAAAACAGGGAGGATTGTTTACGTAAAGCAGTATAGTTTACATAACACTTACTTTGTTTACATTAGAAGGAATTTCATGCAAGGGTCACATGATTTCAACGACTAAACGCTTTGAACAAAGTAAAACACTTCGAAATCAGAGGTCCAAAGGTGGTCTTTCATTGCTGATTTCGTTATAAGCTTCTTTAGAGGCGATTTCGTTCGTATTAGAAGGCTTCCTTGGTATGACGTAATCAAACCACGTGACTGCATGTGATGTCAACCTACCGAACAGGCAAGTTTGATAGGAAAACTTTAACGAAAATCTTGGTAGGAGAGATCTCTGAGTTTGGCTTTGAAACTTTAGTATGTTGTTCCTAAAGGACCAAACCTCCAAAATCGAATCTTGCAACTTTGTACGTCGTCCCATTCCTTTTATGTCCAGCGTCTTGTAGCTGGGGACCTTCTTTTTCAGCAGAAAACCTTGGACATAACAGCCGTAGAAAGGAGCTACAAGATGCAAGATTCGATTTAGTAAGATACTAATCTGTGCTTTCGTTTGAATCTAGTTTTGTGAGCAAAAGCCCGGATCTTTACTACCAAGATTTGGCATTTTTATTTTTTTCGATATGGTGAAAGAAAACACGGCATACGTAACTCATGACCTTCGTATTATCTTTTTAGCGCTTCAGATACTAAGTATATATATTGTAGATATGGTAAAAGGTGTTCTTAGAGTACCTACTAGTATTCAAACAGAAAGCAAGCCGAATATTTGAAGGGCCACGAAGACGACGCCATTTTGTTTTATGTCCATAAATCGGACATAACATACCTGCGTAGTTCTAACAAAATTATATGCATTTTCCCTAAACATATAAAAACATGAAAAACGGACGGGAGCCAACACAGTTTCAAAGCTGGAGGCACAAATGTTGGCATGTAGGTTTCTTATCAAAGTATCTAAACCTTCCATGTGGGGGATTTTAAGATCTCTAATAGTTTTAGAAAAAAATCATTAAAAACCACAATTTCAAATGTCAGCTCACCTTATCGCCTATAACTTGTGAATCAGGCAATAAATCAAAATCGCCCATATGGAAATAGTGTATTATCCTACAATAAAGCCAACAAATGCGGAAAACTATGCCAATGGGCTGTTTGTCGTTGGCTCCCAGCCATTAAAGTTTAGACTAGCCTAGAACTAGTTGGTAGCCATTTTGTCACATGACTGTCACATGATATTAGAAGTGACGTCACCAAAGAGAGTCACTAGTAAAGTGGAATAGAGGGTCAATTCCTGTATTCTTAGACAAAGTTACCTCATTCCGTACCTTTATTTCACTGATATGTACTCTTACTTCGCCAAGAAAGACAGAAAATTCAAATTCTGGCTTTTGCTTCACTTTAGTATGCGATCTACGTTATTGAAGATTATTGAAGTGTCCGGAATGTCCGGAACCATGTCTATATATATATATATATATATATATATATATATATATATATATATAAATATATATATATATATATATATATATATATATATATATATATATATATATATATATATATATATATATATATAAATATATATATATATAGATATAGATATAGATATATATGTATATATAGACATATATATATATATATATATATATATATATATATATATATATATATATATATATATATATAGATAGATAGATAGATAGATAGATAGATAGATATAGATATATATGTATATATAGACATATATATATATATATATATATATATATATATATATATATAGATAGATAGATAGATAGATATAGATATATATGTATATATAGACATATATATATATATATTTTTTTTTTTTCTTTTTAGATTCACTTCACTAAACTACACTACAAGAAAAAAAAAGTCTGAATGGTACTACTGCCTAAGATACACCAAGAATTAAACTGTTGAATAGAAACACTGATACGCTGTACAATTTTCTGGTGTGAAAGTGGATCATGAGTTTATATATATATATATATATATAATTTTTTTTTTTTTAAATTATTCAACATAACCACATGTACACATCTACATACTATATATATATACAGTTGACTCTCATTAATACGAACTCGGTTAAGGAGTAAGATCGGATATCGCACACAAGGTTTCAATACCCCAGCTTACAACCCATATAAATAAATATAAATGAACTCCGCTTAGTATGCAAACGGATAAAACGAATAATCTGATAAAATGTACAGATTATTGTTCCCCTACTAGGCTTCTTCTATACATAACTACATCGGATAACAAGTACAAGGGGCCACAGCTGGTAGTTTTTCAGCTTTCAGTTTCCACTAAGCACACAGAGTGATTATTGTGGCAGTCGAACCCAATGACAAACTGAAGACGACTACGAAGACGAAGATTGCCGATAGCTTCAATATGCCAAAGACTACCCTTTTCACCATTGTAAAGAACAAGACTAAGATCATGGAAGCCTTCGAACAGTTAAATTCGAAGCTTGAAGAAAACGATTACGTGCCAAGGTGCACGAAAACTTGAAGGCTCACTGCTGAAGTGGATTAGCCAGGCAAGGAGCCTCAATATGCCACCTAGGGTGATAGATATAATAGATTCTAGGCTAAACATATTCGTTTATAGTTTGCCTTGACTTGAAAATTTGTTACAGTTTGTAGGGCTGACATTTTATTGATTTTTGTACTATAATAATTATAATATATACATATTCTATAGACTAAGTGTGTATTATACTGCTATGTACCTAATATACAAGTCAAAAATGGGTCTTTTGGTTAACAAGTACTCCTGATAAGGAGTACTATTTTGGAAGGTCCCCTGGTGTACTTACTAACGAGAGTCAACTGTATATATATATATATATATATATATATATTATGGAGTACGGTAGTACTCCATATGTAGGATTGACACGGAAAAAACATGGCCGCCATACATTAGCGCAAATTTTGTTTTCGTCTGAAAACTAGCGATACAGTACAGTTAGAAGCATTTAGAAGTGATATTGGTGCCTTTTGACACACTAGCTATATGATGAAGTTGTTAAAACCCTTCATAGGCCAATTTCGTTAGAGAAATTCGAAATTTTAGATGAAAATGTATGGCTACATAACACCAGTACCATTTTGAGATTATTCTTATTCTTATTCTTCTCGTCGTTTTTTCGAACTGAGCTACAGGTCGCCACGAAGGGTCCAGAAGTCTCATCTTTCGCCAGTGAGCTCCGATTGTTAGCGTGAAGTGCCTTTTGTAGGTTTTGAAGCAACACCTACACTTCTAAAGGAAGAAAAAATTTAATAGGCAAATCCCATACATTCGCCGGATCAGCCATTTTCGGATCATGCAGCGAAATGGCTATGCGAGACTAGATGTACGCGTACGTACACAAGGTCTGTACTTCGATCAGTGATCGTCGACTTCAGCGCTAGCTCTTTTTGTTCGAGCATTCGTTTCTAGATGAGTACATTGATATTAGTCAGGTAACTGCATAGATTCTACTTTCTTTATCTTACAAAATTTGATCGTGTTCCTTCTCAACTGCAGTGGAAACCTATTCAAGCAACCGTTTCGCTAAAAGGAAAAACCGCACGAACAAGGGTGTATTAAAAACCATTTAAAAATGGTAAAAGGATGTAGGATTGATACAGGAACGTGCAAAAAGGCATTATCAAAAAGGATTCTCCAAAAACACTTGGAACAAGGGTATGTTGCAAAACCGGTACAGGGCTAGGTGGGCAAAGGGCAAGACAGGCATAGGGCTAGACTAGCATAGGGCTACACATACATGAGGCTAGACGGGTATAGGGCTAGACAGAGTTTAGTTGGACTGAGTGCACACTGTGCAAATTCCTACATCCCGCAGCACATATGTACTGTATAATGTGCTGCACGTGCGGGATGTAGGAATTTGCACAGTGTGCACTCAGTCCAACTAAACTCTGTCTAGCCCTATACCCATCTAGCCTCATGTATGTGTAGCCCTATGCTAGTCTAGCCCTATGCCTGTCTTGCCCTTTGCCCACCTAGCCCTGTACCGGTTTTGCAACATACCCTTGTTCCAAGTGTTTTTGGAGAATCCTTTTTGATAATGCCTTTTTGCACGTTCCTGTGTCAATCCTACATCCTTTTACCATTTTAAATGGTTTTTATACACCCTTTATATATATATAGACATTGTTCCGGACATTCCGGACACTTCCGGTGAAAGTACAAATAATATAGGGTCGCCTTCTGGCAGTCCAAAAATTTGTCCACCTGAAGGTTTATCATCACTTTTGAAAGTGCCAAAATGCCTTCAGTAAAAAATGAAATGGTTCGGTATCGATTTGTGTCTGAGTCATAGGCATGACCAGGTATGGAAGTATGTTAGCAGACCCCAGTCTCCTGGAGTGCCAGAAACAAAATGTCCATCATTGTTGGATGTAGTCTGACCTGCTACGACCGTCCCACATACGCGCCGGGGGTGCCCCCCCCCAGCGCGCATGTGGGACGGTCGTAGCAGGCCAGACTATGTTGGATGTGACTCTAGTGGCCATTCATGCATCAACACACAGCCATTCAACATCGTTGTTGCCCAAAACATTGTCTGCAGGAACTTTGAGGAGCTCTTTGCCTGTTCTTAAAAAACAGTGATTGAATTTTTAGCATAATATTATCTGCTTTCCAAACATCAAACCACTACTTTCAGCACTGAACAAGCGACTATTTTAATTTTATTATTTAAAATCTTAGTTGCCCACCTCTAAACTTTTGATGTGCACAGAAAGGTAGCGCATTTCACTTCTACTCAGCAGTCTGATGAAATTGGCCGAATTCATGACATGCATGACAACTTTTAGGGGGTTATAAGGTAATCTTACACAATTTTGCTGTCCACAGAGTGTCATAATATAGAGGTTCCACTGTATTATTATTTGTATTTTGCCTAGTAGATCATTCCACAGTAGATATTTAACATTTATTGTACTTTTATCTCTGAGATGGAAAGTGGAAATATGAAATTCTCCGATTTTTGTCTGGTCTCTGCTACGTCTACCGTTCTCATTGCCTTTATAACAATAACACTGAATTTGCAAGTTAATTTTGCACAATGTCCTATTCTTGTGCAATGTATGTATGTAATTGGATCTACTCGGAATTTAAAGAGATTGCCAATGGTTCCAAAAAGGACGAACATGAGCATGCTGAATTTGACTGATTCTAGCTAGATTTTCCTCTTTTGTGTACCCATAACAAGTGAACAGCACCAAAGTGTGGCACAATATATTGTTAATCAACTAATTAATCAGTGTCAGATTGTTTATGCCTCAAAATCCATTGTGTGTGTTTTGGATGGATTTGTTCAAATAATGCGTGACAGATTATTTTGTATAGTGTCCAATAATTTTTATGGGTATCCAAAACACAACTAATCATGAGTCAAAAACAAACCGAGGGCAACCACCTGTTAGCTGACCTTGCCACAAAAGTCAACTAATTTGTTACTTGCCTCTAGGACTGGGGCAATAGCAATAATTCACTCAAATATAGTACATTATTGGGTGGCCAACTTGTTATCAGGGGCGTAGCTCCATTGTTTCCTGGTTGCCAGGAAACCCCGTTCATTAGAAATCCCTTTAATCCCTTGTACATGTGGTTCTACTAAGAGCACATGACAAACGCTCATTCATCATACTTTGTGTTCTTTTCAGTCGTTTCTAGCTTGTCTGACACACTAGTTTCCAAACCACCATTACAAAATTAATTTAAATATGGTGTTCCCTTGCATACATGTGGCCACAGTGTTGATACCATGAGCTACAGTAAGTAAAGGCTATTATAGTACAATGTGTCCATGATACCACTATATATTTTTGTACGTGCACCATGTGTCCATGATCATGACTTTTAGACCCCCCCCCCCTTTATTTTTCTTCTGGCTACATCCCTGGTTATTGTGACGCCAAAGAGAAAACTGCAGCTAAAATGAAGCAATCTTGGGACCCTCGTGCATGTTATGCCTTTCCTGACATACATCCCATTTCTGGTTCAAAATCTGAGTAGCTCTAATGAATTGTCCAAAATTTAGCACAAAAACAACCGAATTTGTTTACAAATTCTTCAGAATTGTTACGACAACAGTAAAAAGCCAGACTCAGCGGAGACTAGTTATAAAATAATTGGACAGTACAAAAAGTATTCTGTTGTGTATTATGTGTGTGTGCATGTGCGTGTGTGTGTGTGTGTGTGTGTGTGTGTGTGTGTGTGTGTGTGTGTGTGTGTGTGTGTGTGAATGTGCGTGCGTGTGTGTGAATGTGCGTGTGTGTGTGTGTGTGTGTGTGTGTATGTGTGTGGTGTGTGTGTGTGTGTGTGTGTGTGTGTGTGTGTGTGTGTGTGTGTGTGTGTGTGTGTGTGTGTGTGTGGAGGGAAGCATATACCGACTTCTACACTTATTATAAAGTGAATACCATATTTGACCGTATAAAGGCCGGGTTCATTTAATAGCCGGAGGTAAAAGCAGACTAAGTAAACAATGGCCAGGTCCTTCTACTATTATTTAGTCTGATAATATGGATAAAGATACCAAAAGATACCAAACTACCCTGTAGACGCTACCAAATGATTCCAACAGTATCCTTCTGTGACGGGACAGACTTTGGATTTTGCTTGTAAGTGGTGAGATGTCCCCGTTCCATGGGTTCTTATTCGATTAAGTTCTGGTACCTGCCCTGTTGATGTGTTATGATATTATGGAGAATTATCTATGGTTCATAATAAACGACTTGAGAAAGTTGTTGAGTTCAAATAAAAGCCCTGCTCATTTAATGGCCGCGTCAAAAGTGTCAGGAAAGAAATAAAAGCCCAGGCTATCATTTGGTCAAACACGGTATGCTCATACAGAGCATTCTCATCCCTTAATTGCATCTGTCAATGTTCAGAGCCATGCTAATCACAACCACAAAAGATTAACAATAACTAAGGCAATAGCACAATAATTTAATTTGCAGACTCCAAGATACACAGCCACTACATGTAAACAAGAAAGTACACACAGTCACTCACCAATCGATGCAAGTGTTCATACAACCAAGTGGTACTTTTGCGTTTCTTGGGGTCATCTTCTAAACAATGAACCACGATTGGCTTCAGTGGATGATCCTCTGGCAATCTTGATAGATCAGCTTTGCGTCGGACAACTTCCTTCACTGCTCCAATGTTGATTGGCTTAACAACTGGAGGAAGTTGGGTAGCCACCTCCAGCATAAGAACACCAGCTGAAAACGTATCAATCTTCTCATTGTACCGAGCCCCTTCCTTCAGTGATTCCGGAGGCATAAATGTGATGGCCCCAGGTCCTAGTGAATAAAAATAAACAGCATTGTGCTCTTTTAGGCGAGACTGTCCGAGATCCCCGATCTTCACCGTGCCATCTTCTGATATCATAATGTTTTCGTCGTTTAGATCACGGTGTACGATTGGCTGAGGGAGGCAGTGGAGGTAACGGAGTGCTCTGGCGATGGAGAGACATATTTCGATTGCTTCCTGGAGACTGATTTTGCCTCTTTTACGCTTCAAATAATCTCGGAGGTTTTCTTTCATTCTTTCCATGACGAGAATCGGTTCGCCAGTCGCTTGGTCGTAGTAAGCACCGTAGAACTTCACGACGTTTCGGTGATCCGCCTTCTCCAGAAGCACACACTCACGATGGAAGCCCTCTAACACACTCTCGGTGGTTCCTTCTATTTCGGCTCCCTCCAACAGGGCGTTGTGAATCTTCTTCACGGCTACGGGTTGACCATTCAAGTTTCCTTCGTAAACAGTTCCCCATGCTCCTCGATTTATCTCCTTTCCGATGCATATGGTCAAACCAGGAGGTTTCGGTGGGAAAAGCCTAGCCACTGGCACAGGGTGTGCCTGCGCCATGCTTCCCTGTCACGTGAGCGCGAAAGACAGCCAACGACAATGTGTATAATAATAATAGTATACGTAATATTATATATAGTGTTTCCCTGAGGTGCTTCTTATCACTGGTTACCCTATAGACATTGGAAATCTCTCCATTAATTGTCCACAGAAGGTCTTGATCACCTTGAGTGACTGCTAAGATAATAAAATATGTACTTTTCTCAATCACATTTTTTTTAAGTTCGTGAATATGATATGAAGATGTGTTACTATACAACACGAAGTCAGCTTCACATGTGTGGCAGTTACATGCATACAACACTTGCTATAGGTTGATCTACACAGACCTTGCCTAGCTGATACAATGACACTCATGCACTGAGTCAGTCCCACCCACATGTATCCATTCACTCCCTTCTTAGTTGAGTGAAGCATATGCATTACTTTGTTTCTTATGAATTTGAATGTCTATATACTCTAACACTTTTCATGGATACATGGACATAATGTGAATGCATGCATCACAATACAATAGCTCTGTGCATATGCATGCACTATTTGTCACACATAATCATGTATTGCCCAGTCTCATGCACAGCCCCTTCTTCTAGCTGGCTGCATGACATTTCATTCTACCCAACAGGTAGAAAAAGTAGACCAGCAGACCGGCCAGAGTGGGGAGTGTGGTTACACGAATACATCCGTAATATTATACTTCTCTTTCTTCTTGGGCAGTGTATACAAATGAATGAGTGTGCAGTGATCAGTAAACATTAATTTAACATAAGCACCCTACTACTTCATTCCATTTTGCACCATTGCTATTTAAATTGGGTATTTCAATCCTGTTACCATAGCAAATAATAGAAGACCAGTGTAAAAAGTGAACTTGCTTAGAAGTCATCCTTATATGACACCACCAGAGGAGATGTAACACAGTGTTTGTGGGGGGGATGGGTGATTATAGTATGTGCATGTATGACATTGTGTATACATGTGCATGCATGTTTTGTGTGTGTGTGTGTGTGTGTGTGTGTGTGTGTGTGTGTGTGTGTGTGTGTGTGTGTGTGGAATTGTTCTAGGTATTTGTGCTGGGCACAGGTATTTGGATCCCTTTGATATGAAATTGTGTTGATTCCCTGACGCTCGCGTCACATTGGGATTACAACATTGTGTGTGTGCGTGATAATGCATTCGTGAAGCCATATAAGCCAGATAACGCAAACGATAAAGATCGCCAAAAAGGGGTATCCTTTTGCTAGCTTTGGAAGGTCCAACAGAAATGACACCTCGTTGGGGAGGGGCTCAATTCAATGGGAAGGGGCTTACCCACACGGAAGTGCCCTGAGCTAAGGTCTCGAGGCATAGATAATTGCGCAACTCTTCATTAACGCGAATTTCCCTATACTTCACCATACAAATTTTCATTGTGGAATGGACAATGTTGTAATCATGGTGTGATGCTAAAATTTATATCATCTGGTAGCTATTACCATGAAGAATATCACTGTACCCTAAGTTAAGTAAATTAGATCAAGCAAATTCTAAAAATTATAAATAATAAGCTAAAAACAGTCCCAGCCCCTGCTCTTCTTTGATCCATTTGACACCTAAAAGTGTGGAATGTGCAAAACAATTTCATATGCGTGTGTGTGTGTGTGTGTGTGTGTGTGTGTGTGTGTGTGTGTGTGTGTGTGTGTGTGTGTGTGTGTGTGTGTGTGCATGTGTGTGTGTTCATACATACACATACATGTGTTCATGGATTGGTGTACATACATTGTTAGGATTTTTCCACAGAGTTCCATGTAGCACAAATCACTTGTACAGTGCGTTTTGTTCACATACACCTTCATCAGATGTAAGTCTTACAGCTGATGAAGGCCTGCGTGGCTGAAACCCCCTGTATATAATTGATTCTGTACAATTGAATCTGTACAATTGATCTGAGCTCCATGAGAATCCTGTTTGAAAGTTTTACCATATATAGTGGAAAATTATGGCGGAGTGATAATTTCACGAATATCCCAGCATTTGTGAAATTTTGATTTGCAAAATCTTAGGACTTAAGGCATCCACGGCTACATCAGGCTCAGGTAGTACGTACATGCTAGGTCTCTACATTATTGTTATCTTGTTTAGCAGCAGTCAGACTTTGTTGTTAGTAAATCGATTCAAATATATCAAAGGCTAGTCGTGTTATGCAACTCCTTTCAAGTTCTTCAAACAAGACGATTTAGGAGGAGCGTACACTCCCGAAGTTTGACGGCCATTAGAAAGCAAAAGTAACCTTGAATCTGTAACTCTCAACCTTGAAGGATGCACACACAACAGATAAACTTGTTGTGTAGGATGGCTGGTCTTGTGAGGGAAGAGCTACTGGAATGAACAGCTTCCGAATCTCAATGGTGTAAACGTCTCTGCCTTGAGCCACTACGTTCACACAATGCACGTGAAAGCTACTTTCCTACCACCACCCATAGACACTCTACACCACCTAAGTAAAAATGGCCTCGTGAATTTTAGGGATTATTCTGCAAAATGTGTGAAATGGATCCGAGCCATTTGCAAAAATTTCCTACTATACAGTATTATCATATCATAGTAAGTCAATGTAGCAATGAGTCTCAATCACATCGTAATATATGTACAGGTTACACTTAGGGCTGTTGGATAGGGGAGCAACAATCCTATCCCTCTAGATTTCTTTCCCTTCTCCGGACCTTGTCCGAACTCTTTCATCTATTGACTACCAATTAACATAGTTTATTCTGAGTTCATCAATACCTAATCGCTCCCACCCCAAGGGAATTCTGTAAAAAGTAGTACTGGGGTGTGCACCTACGTATTTTCATGTACGTATCCATAATTACAACACTACATGTATATACGTACCTACGTAGATTATGTGGTGCACACACATAGGTATATTGTGAGTGGTTTGTATGACATGTGCATGAACTGTGTTTTTTGCAGTCTTTGGCTGAAGAGCAAAATAAACAGTTGCAGAAGATAACAGAAGATCTAGCTATTGCTCAAGATGAACTTGATGAGCAAAGGAGATTGAATGAAACTTTGATAAAGCAAAAGGTATTTTGATAGTCATAATTTTAAAGTTTTTGTAGTGTTACTATTTTAATATGGTATTTCAATCTTGTTGCCATAGCGACTGACAAAAAACCAGCACATAAGAATGAACTTGCATAGAAGCAGTCATTCTTGTATGACAACACCAGAGGAGATGGAACACAGTGTGTGCGTGTGTGTGTGCGCGCGTGTGTGTGCGGATGTGTGTGCATGCGTGCATGCATGCATGCATGTGTATGTGTGTGTGTGTGTGTGTGTGTGCGTGTGTGTGTGTGTGTGTGTGTGTATGGCACATGCATATATTTGTGTGTTCACGTGGTACTGAGTACATTTGCATGATTTTGTCTATGTATACAGTAGAACCTCATTAAGAACACTCTTTAGACAAAATTTCGATCTGCTTAGCACAAACTTGTTTCCTAGCCCGGTTTGGTTTGCTGTAGTACTGTAGTATATCCTGACTTTATATGACAATAAGAACTATTTTTGCAGGTTTGACTGTAGATTGTAAAACTGAGCAAGGGCATGTGAGAGCTAGTGAGAATGAGTTTGCATTAATGTGAATGTGCCAATATATGTCATGTTTACTACCTTTAACAGCTAGAGAGACAGAAGGTCACACATGGGGAGCAGCTTCAGAAGAAAACCAACCAACATTGAATTCAGACAAGGTGATCCAGCTTGGCTACAGGCAACCCTTACAGTTAACTCAGGTGGCCTTGGGTTCAGGAGTGCTTCCGGTCTTGCGCCATCTGCCTTCCTTGCTTCTGCTGACAGAGCCTCCGTTCTCATGCACCAACTTCTACCTGCTCAACTAGTGTCCACCCCATACTGCAAGAGTGACTCTGTCCTTTCTGCATGGAAGATCGACATGCCTGTAGAAATATCCCCTCCAGAAGCTAGCAATAGACAGAATGCCTGGGATGAACCTATGGTTGCCCATTCGCTTGACACTCTCCTTGTTCAATGCAATGATCGAGTATCAAGAGCACGCCTCCTAGCCGCTGGATGTAGTGAGTCTGGTGCATGGCTTAATGCCCCACCAGTTTCCTCACTAAGCCTGCATATGTCCAATGACACCGTGCATATAGCCATTGGCTTAAGAGTTGGTGCCCCTCTGTGCCTGGCTCATGATTGCTGCTCCTGTGGTACACTAGTTGATCAATATGGTCGCCACGGCCTAAGCTGTAGATCAGGTCAAGGAAGGAGCTTTCGTCGGTCATCAATCGTTGAATAGTGTTATTCATCACTCCCTGGCCTCCGCAAATGCACCTAGTAGGCTAGAAACCTTGATCAGGCCTTTATAGGTCAGATGGAAAGCGCCCTGATGGTGTGTCCATGATCCCTGGTCCAATGGTAAATTTCTTGTATGGGATGCAACCTGTGCAGCTGTGTGGACACATTTTGTGAATCCCACAGGCAGGAATCCTCACTGGAAGTAGGAGGTGCTGCGGCACATGCTGAAAGGGCAAAGGCACGGAAGTGTGCACACCTGGACCATGCCTACAGGTTTCAACCTGTTGCATTCTAAACATGCAGCACAATTGGTCCAGAATCCCTACCATTCCTCAAAGAGCTTGAGAGGTGGCTCAGATCAGCCAAAGGTGAGCTTAACTGCATTCGTTTACCTGATCCAGCGGCTCTCCGTGGCCATTCTGGTTGGCAACTCGATTTCGGCATAGGGGACTCTCTCAAACACATCTAATTATTTTGAATGCATGTCATCAGTGTGTTAGTGTATTTAGCACTTATATTGTATATAATTCATAGGTTATATAGGCAGTGGTAGGCAGTTAATTATAATTCATTATAGTGTTATTATAATAATAATTATCTGCATCTAGTGTTGTACATGTCTATGGAACGCCGTGGCGGTCATAACTAGCTAGACGAGTGAATTCGAATATGCAGCAATCGAAACGCAAGTCGAATGCAGCGGAGTATAATTGTACGTGTGCCACGTGGTTAAGCATATGCATGGCAGCTGTACATTCTTGCTGTTTGCCGCCTTTTTCGGCTTGGGCAGTAACTGTCGTGTTCTTCGTCTACGCGACAAACTCTAAGATGTCTAACTCCGAAGGGAACCTGCGGGACTGAGTGGATGAAGCCCTGGGGGTACTCAATTCCCTTCTTAGGAAACAGGGGCCGGAGGGAGCAGAAGATCTAGACAACGCTACAAGTTTTCCTTCGAATTTTCCGGGCCAACGTAACGTAACTGTACCATCACTAGCTGGGCCTAGCCGTCCCTCTTCAGCCTCGGCCTGTCAACTAGCTCTGGCCAATTTGAGGGAAATCAGGAGTAATTTTGCACCGTATGACCGTATAATACTAACATATATTATTATTAGATTATTAATTGTGAATATACGTATATATTGCAGTAAAACCTTGAGCGCTATAGCTATATATCAATTTAAAGGATACAATATAGATCTGCCAATGCAGCTAATTATAATGCACCGCGGTCTCCTTAAATTAACAGAACATTAAAATTATACTCATGTATAAGCTATGCCCAGCCCAGCTATATAGCTGTACATGTGCATGCAAAATTATTATATATATATATATATATATATATATATATATATAATATTATATATATATATATATATATATATATATATATATATATATATATAAATATATATATATACCTTATATATGAATACCTGTTTTGAATCCACACTCTTCGATCAATTGGTATACTTCGATCACTATATATAATGCTACCAGATGACCTTAATTCCCATGCAGCCAAGCTGCATGTAGACAGCTAGGTGTCACCAACATTGTCAGACTCCAATTATAATTTTTTATCTCCAAATTACTTCGGAATGAGGTACTTCACAACACCTGAATGCCCACCAAAAGCAGCATGCAAAGCGAAGGGCATTCTCACCATTCTAAGGAGGAATATAAATGCATGAGTTTATATTATACAAAAAGCTATATTATATAGATAATTATAATTATGCAAAGAAGAATTCACTAGCAGAATATTAAATTGACATGTCTCCAGATCCTGAAGTTGTATACAAAATAACAAAAGGTGTATAAAACCCATTAAAAATGGTAAAAGGATGTAGAACTGACACAGGATCATGCAACATCCTCCATAAACGTTCATATGTGTGTCAAAACAGCTAGCTAGGCACATGCAGGTCTACAGGCGGGCATAGCTAGAGCCTAGATGAGCAATGCATGGGCCATATGCACATACAGTATGTGGCTAGACAGGTACATGTATATGCATTAATTATTACCATACATGTACAACTGCATAAGTACTAGTTACTACAGTTTTAGTGGGGCGCAACGTGTTTACTGGCCACCGCCCACGGGTGCGAAGAACCTGAGGGTGAGGTCAGTAAAAACGTTACGCCCCACTAAAACTAGTAACTGGTTTATAATTATCGCCAAAAGCTCGAGAGGATTGGCTATCATTCTGCCTTAGATAAGTTATGGCGAAGCGCTGTCACAAGTATAGGTTTTCGCTAGGAAGCGCACACATTACAAGACAAGTGGAGAGAGCCTCGTCTGTAAAGGGCCCGGGATTTCTTTTCTTGTCGAGTCTGGAAGCTTTCTTTCAAGTAAATCGATATTGAAACACCGAGAACTTCTTCGCGCCTATGATTCGAAAATTACTGTCTCTTGCGTTTAGAAGAGGCAAGGCTGTTTAGAGATTCACCGGGTATACCAACGGAAAGTATATGCAACTTGACCCAATTTCCTAGCTGGCGTTAAGTGAAAACCTAATTATTGTTATGACAATCTGCATGGGCGCTTACACAAGTTACTGCCCAACTTTTGGGCAGTAAACGATTTACTGCCCAGGCGGTTCCTTTGATGTATGATGTCATTGGGCGATAATATTAGTATTATAATGTATATTGATCTCCATAATATTATATATTTTAATCATTCAATATTATAATACTGCAATATGCATAAAGCTATCTTTAAATTAAGACATGTACACTCCATATAAATTAATAATATTATACATTGTTAGTACAGCCTGAGGGGTAAAGTAAAAAATATAATACTTATTATTAAAAAGAATTTACAAACCTTCATATGCAACATTATTTAAAACTAAATCTACATGAGGTTAGGTCAGCTTTCATGTCCCTCCCAAGAACATTCATTTTTTGGTAGCCTGTTACACTAATCATGATATCACAGAGTGAAAGGATAGTCAGCACTGTGCCTTCCTCTTGAAAGTGAAGGAAAAGAAGATTCTTAGCTGATTCGGAGTCTGTGTGTTCAACACAGTGATAAACAGTGATTGGGAGGATGTCCTGCATTCTCAGTTTCATGGCGATTGCTTTAGCTGATACACTGGCCAAAAATTCATTCCTGTACTTGTCCATAAAAGCCTTGGAAGCAAAGTCTACATAAGTGCAGATGTGGATATGAGTGGTTGGCTATGGGAATCATTACAAAACACACACACACAGGCTAGGGGTTAGTTGGGTAGGACTTAATAGTACAAAATTAAAGATAGCACAGTGAAACCTATAGCTGTCTGGAAACACCACCAAGGAGTATTGGATAGTGACCTCTGTAGACAGTCAGTAGGTAAATGGTCTTCCTGCAGTATTTAATCGTGATACTCATGATAACTGTGATATTTTTTCCAATGATAATCGTACTGTCAGTGATTTTGACATCATGATTATCCTAATAATGTGATCATTGGAATAATTGTAGCAAATATCCATTAATTTTATTAACTCTTTCCAATTCAAGTATCAGCATATACTTGGTTAGGCATGCCCAAATTTCAAGCAATTTGTTGCATTTACATACACTTGAGGATTTCAGTGCTGTTCGATTACTGTGATATTTGTGAATTTAGTTGAACAATAATTGTGGCTGATTAAGACCAATATCGTCTATACCCACTTGTTTCTCATAGCGGCAAAGCTCTGTTTTAGCTTCATGATTGGTTAGATGTGAGTGAGAGTTGAGAGTGCCTTGTTTCTTCAGCATACTTTTTTGGGGGTACTACAGGGAGGTATTAGCTTGGTATCACCATTTTTGAGTACAAAATCAAGGCACGTTAGACAAAATCAAATTCTCATTATAATACGCGTAGCATTTCCATTGCATACCAGATGCTACTATTATAATCAAAAGTGGGGCATGGATCACTTCACAGGGTTTCATGAAGCTGGCTGGTCTATTTACTTTGGTATTTTTCCTGAAAGGGTTAAATTCCCTGCTAAGTGTATACTGCACTCACCTTGAGGTTCTGAAGTGGATGTTTGAGATGGAGGGGAAGCTGTAAGTGAAGACATAAGCAAATCTGCAATGGTTGGGAGAAACGTTAGGCACTCACATAGATGTACATTGTATGCAATGCCATTCATTTTACATTATTATATATGCCAAACTGGAAAAGTAAGGTATGAACCACACACAGTAAACACACACACACACACACACGCGCGCGCACACACACACACACACACACACACACACACACACACACACACACACACACACACATCGTGTCACACACATGCACATACACACTCACACGCACACGTATACACACACGCACACACACACACACACACACACACACACACACACACACACACACACACACACACACATCACAATCTAATGTACAGAATTCCAAAACGTATTACAGTAACACACATTAATTGTGATCATGTAACGAGAACCACATGCAATGCACATTCTGCAATCACAAAAACAAGAACTAACAACATTAAACTTCACATTCACTGCAAATCTGACATATGCAGGGTTCAATCTAAACGTTCATGGGAGGGCGGGGGGGGGGAACGACAACAATGTGGACAATAGTACGGATAATGCATCAGTTGTGGTATACTACTAGTTGGAGGGGTCTGAGGGTCTAATTAGATGAGGCCTTATAGAATGCAAGATGCACGTGGTATCTGTAGCTGACGTCAACTATTTTCAATTGATATCAAATTTAGATGAACTCTAACGTGGTTTATGCTGCAGACATTTCTTTAAATAAATATATGCTCATTAATTAAGTGGGCAGTGGGGATTGGGGGTGAATCCTCTTAAACTATACACAGTGCACAATGAGTAGTTGAGACATTGACGAGACAGCGAAAACTGATAGACATGCATCCAATTCAGTATAAGTTACCTGTTTGAACTTGATTTTCAACTTCCATCACCCTCATAGGAACAAGAAGGGGGTCCAAATCTGTTCCTGATATATTCATTCGCATGTGTTTGGTGACAGTATATTTCTCAGCAGCATAATGCTGAACAACAATGGCATAGAGAGAAGGGGGATACAGGTCTTCTTTGATGGCCTCTTTCATGTTTTCATGCGAAGAATACTCTTTAAATTCTATTGAAGTTTGCAGTACCTGTACATACAGACAACAGCAAAAGCTATAGTATCATTAATAGCATGATTTTATATTGCACAAAGTGATACATGCAAAATTATAATAAACATAACTCCTAATGAAAAAATATTCAGTAGTAATAGATTAATCACGTATACCATAGCAGGAAATTTTGCTGATGTAGATTTTCGTATAATAATTATTATATAGTTGATGTATGAGAATTTTTCTTTTTCCAATTTTCTCATGCACATCTTATGTAGCTGGCCCATTCTAAAAACATATTTATCGCCCGATGACATCATACATCAAAGGAGCCGCCAGGGTGGTAAATTTGGTTACTACCCTGGCAGCACGGGTAAGCGCCCAGTCTAGGGCAGCAAGTAATTAGTCTTGTTCCCAGCCCAACTTCCGCCCTCCATTTTGTTGCGGGCGAGAAGGTAGGCTTGATAGCTTGCTGTATAACTGGTTCAAGACGGTGTTGTAGGTTAGCACTCACTTCTGAAATCACAGGTGAAACAATTTGAAAATGGTGCACACAAAGTTTGTAGCTATTAAATTCGTATAAATTGGCCATACACAAAATATAGGAAAACTTATTATTAATAATGCTTTCTATTTAACTTACTATGTATGAATTAGAAGTAATTAAGACAACAATGTGTCAATTTAAACTCTACACACCCTACAAATGTATACAGTATGGTTGCAGATGGTTCATCGAGTTGACTTTGGTAACACCATGAAATATAGGTACACAATACCTCAAATACAATTGGAATTTTAACTAACCACCGGAGGGGTGAGTGTGGCTTGCCAACCGCACCCTGAGGCTTCCTGCAGACATCCGGTGATACGATCAGCTACAAACTTGAAGATCTGAGGCACAACCGTCTTGCTCATTTTCCAATGTGTTCGGGGTAAATACTTTCTGAGAACCTTAAAGAAGAAATAGGTTCATCTGAAAAAAATTCCTGCATGGATCATAATAGTGAACACTTAGTACATTATAGTGTCAATGACTTACTTTGATCCATGCTGGAACACCATAGACAACTGCAACTCTAAATGTGTGCTCACTATCACCAGTTCTCTCCCAGAGACTAGCATAGTAACGGGATTGTTTCTTATAGCAGATTCTCATAGCTTGCCCAAGGAGACTGTTGTGTCCAGACAGTCGTACTGTACTGAATCCCATATTCACTTCAACATCTGCAGCATCCACTGCTGTGAACACATACATGTTGTCATTCTCCGGCATGACATGTGGGGAAATGAAGAGAGGGACATCATCTGTACAAAGGCTATCAACTCCGGCGACCCAATGAGGAACATGAAGTTTAACTGGCTTGCTGAGTGTAGTGTAGTCCAAGTAGATGTAAACAACAGGACTGGCAAATTTGTATCCTTCAGGAAGTAGCAGAGGGCCGGCAAATATAATGGCATACTTAACTACAAGTCTTTCTTGCTTAATAGCATCTTTGGGGATTTCAATTTGGAAAATGTTTGTATTTAACTCAGTCACATCATCTGAAGCCGGTTCTAAGGGGAAAACCCCTCCATTCTTTGAAATCTGAAGGGTTTGAATCCCAAAGGGTATCCAACATTTATCCAGTAATAATGATTCATGACCTGCATGTGTTGATAATAATGGAACACAATGAACAACTTGGATCTAAAGCTGATCTACAATGACAACTTAACCTTGCAGATCAGCTGCAGTTGTAGGTGGAGGCTGTGAATCACCTGAACCCCCTTGTGAAACCTAAAGATGAATCATGAATGACATGTCACTATCAACTGTAAATACACTACAATATAATATTGACTGCAGCCAGCCATTAAAATTAATACAGACCAACTCTGTCTCCAAATACAAGAAGCCAGCTAGGGCCTGTATTTTCTTCCCAAGAAGAAAGTGTGATTAAGGGCACCACGTACACAAAGCTATTTGGACAACATTTATAGGTCCACGAGAACTTTCAGTGAATGCAGTGAACAGTAATGAGGACAATCAGCAAGCTGTCACTGTTTAGAAGAGGATGATGGTGTTGGCCACTACTTTAGTGGTTAATTCAGCACACTCTATTGCTATTAACTTGATCTTGATGTCGTATGAATGACTTACACATGCAGGGGTACCTGGCATATATTCAGCCACTGCTTCCATTAAAGAAACATTTTGGTAACACCTGGTTTCTGTTGGAGTCCAGACCTCTACTTGAAGCACACTTCTAGCTATTCGTCGAACAATTACGGTAATAAAGTACATAGCTATGGCCATCTTAATATTTGCAACAAAGATACAAAAACAAAGCTAGGCTGATATGCACCAGTGCAATGCCATAATAGAATGTGTGCAATACCATATTATATTAAACTATCAACACAACAGAAGAAACATACTGGTTGAAGCACAGAAGACACTCCCTGGGCCATAAACTCTTGTGTTTTCTCAGTGGGTTTATGTTTTATGAACAGAGCACTGGATTCAAAGTCTGAATCCTCATCTTCGAAAAGACTCCTCAAAGCATCCTGTGGAGTTTGCCATTGGAGACGTGACATTTTCTTCATTCCGGATACCACTTTTACATCCTTCGATCTTTTCACCCAATCTGGGAACTAATAATAAATTCCACTTGTTAAGCAAAGAAAACCCTGAGTTATATGTACAAACAAATTCATATGACACTCTGGGTATATGCCACAATATTGCAAATTGGTTGAACACATAAATGCTTTTAGCAACATAGCCTGAGTTACACATATATAGTTTGTCTACTTGAGACAGCACCATTATGTTGTCAGCTATGACACTTAATTCTGTGAGTAAAGACAACACTGCTCTTAAAGTCCATTTAACTTGTAAAGACTCCAGGATCAAGAACAACCAAAATTACCTTATATTATCAGGGTTCTATGCACAGGAGGGGGGGGGAGCTTCCATCCCAAACAATCCACCTATAGTGCAAATTACTATAGGCAAGGCCCTACTTGATTGTCAAATCAACCTTTAATGGTCTAAAATGGCCTGAGATACCACCTTATAATAATGCTATAACCTGACTTCTCAAATTTCTCCCCAGACCCCCCTAGTTATATACTCCCAGGAAACCACATACATCACTGTACTGTACATGTGTATTATATACATCTAGGACACCAGGTGCGTAGGTATTTGTCCCCTTCCATTACCATAGTTTATAGTAATTTTTATGGGCCCCATGATCGTTATCCCGAAAGAAACCCTGCTACATAGATCCAATACATACATACATCAAAACATTGAGGTATATGGAACCCTGACCATATACCTCAATGCTTTATATTTTATAAAACACTACGCAGGTCAATACAACCATGCATGTTTCCTGACTGCATGTAGCAAACTAATTACCCGCATTGATTTCCACAGGCTATTACATGCTTGAAACAACCAGGTCAACACCATGTTTAGCAAGAAATTCAATACACAATCAAGATTATTATTAATAATTAGAAAATGTCAAAATTACTAAGAATACAAAAGCATTGAGTCAGCATGAACATTAAATACTGGTATTGAGCTAGAGGCATACGTAAGACGCATGGGTCTAGATGAAGTTTAGGGGGACTGGGTGTAGTGAGCAAATTCCTACATCCTATAGGTACGTATTAATAGTACATTTCTATACAGGATGTAATGTAATGTGTATAATGCATGAACTTGCACACTACATTCAGTCTGACAAAATTCTATTACATTTATAGTCATATATAGACCAGTCCTACTTGGCCTGTCCAGACCTACATAATCTATGCCCAACTAACCCTACCTACATACCCACTGGCCCAACACACACATCCAGCCCCATGTCTGTATAGTCTAATGTAGCAAACATCTGTTACAGTAGTTTCTAATGTTTTTGGGGAATTGAAAATTAATGCATTTCTACATTTTTTAGTCACTTGACCTATTCTGTAAAACTTTGCTTGTGCTACAGTAGCTCACTAGTGGCATTCAAACAGATGCAGAGCATTTCCTGAGTTCATAATTAAGCTTCTTGTAATCGTTTTTTGAGAAAAGGTGGGACAATATCACATGATATAGTTATGTGTCTTTGATGTCATGCGTAACGGAAGACTCAGTGCTAAATTCAAAGTCAAAGGCACAGAACGACTATACCATATGGAGAGAAAAGAGTTCACATCTTGCTTCAATGATTCTATGACTATAAAATGGCTGACTGTCGTAGAGCGAACAACCTAGGTGCTGCCGCATTACATTCAAGCGGTCTGTTACTTGCAAACTGGAGTTAATACAAGATACGCATCCATACTTCATGTTAAATGTTAAAATGTCTTATAGGCTAAATAAAATTGTAAGCACTGTATTACATTCTGCCTTCCATATTTCATTCACACCACAAGTACTAGAGCAAGACACCATGCAACGACCCATTCACTCCAAAGATGCAAACAAATTTTGCAATGACATGATATAGTCAAGCTATTAGGGTATTGCACAACAGAGAGCTGCGATTACAAAATCAAAACTTGTGGCAATTTATGTCTATCCTCCTGGAACACAATTTGTGAAGTTGAGTGGTCACAAAACATATATAGGGTACATATATTTAATTCTTGTCGTCTGCTAGGTGCCATTTGTCTTTAGTCATCAGACTCATTCATGAAAGAATATTTCTGGTGACCGAATTAGTAATATAAGAGGTAAATCGCTCAATTAATTATAACAGTTGAACATGGAGCTAATCAAAGAATGTATACTGGATGGAGAGATATGTAAGTGAGCTAGAAGAAATCTAGATCACAAAGCCAATGGCCAGATACCGCGGTAAACTAAACCATCTTTGTGTAGCTTATTTTCGGTGATAATGAAAAGCAAACACAGTCTTTTATCAAATTTAAGTCGTAATTGTTTCAATTTAAATTTCACTATTAATGACCGGAGAAGTCACCAGTATTCTGACTTAAATACTGGTGACTTCACATAAAGTCATGCATAATATTTGTCATCTGAACAGTCAAATTATAGATAGCTCAAATGAAATCATTCACAAACAAGAACGTACCCCTCCACTGCCATCTCTGGTTTGGTATGTGAGGTACTCAATTAAGTCAAAATGGCCTTTATCCATTGCTATCATGAGTGCGGTCTTTCCACCCTGAGAAAAGAAAAAAAATATATACATACACATTGCACATGGAGGTAGGCCACTAAGAGTCTTCAACTATACAATTATAATATATCTGTAATATTACCATTAAGCAGTCATGGTACATCATATTAATTGACAGTTAGCACCAACATTTATATAACCGAAACATAATAACAGCAAATCATTATCACTTTAATGTACCAGATCAGGGGATGTTCTTATACAAAAAGTACAGCTGCCGTTAATTTCATCCACAGAACACAATAAAAAATAGCTCCAAACAGAAATGTGGAGTTGCAAGAGTCCAAATATATGGCTAAAATTACTATAATAGACCAAGCACCAACAGCTATGGTCACCTTAAATTGTGGACTGCACTAGTGATTGACCTCTTACTGCCACGTTTCGAAGTCTGATTTTGAATTTGATTAAAGGGCAAAATGGAGACCATTACCGACCATATAAAATTATTATTAGCTCATTTAGCAAGTAAGAAAAATTTCAGTACTGTCAAAACTACTAAAATTATACTATAAGTACTGCTATCCAAATATAACAACATATTGCATGCATTAAAATCATGTCTGGATACTATATCTAACCTGATTTTTTAGGCTGGCATCAAATCCACACTCTCCAATGAGGTACTTAACTACAGGTAAATGACCATCTTGTGCAGCCAAGTGCAAGCAGGTGTTCCCTCTGCTGGTCTGATTTAGCATTTCATTCATACAGTTTGGAATTAGATACTTAACAATGTCCAGATATCCACTGCTAGCAGCCTGATGCAGGGCATTTTGTTCATCCTGTCCACAAAAATAATGGTAGGTTGACGGGCTATATATTAGTACACAACACTTTTGTAGTAGACAAAAAATCCTCACTCCTGCATGTTACTAGCTAAAAGCATTTGCATCATTTCAACAAGTAAAAACTAAACCATAATTGAATCACTAGCATAGGACTACCACCCATACATGCATGATCAGCTGTAGATACAGTTTCAGCACAAATGTGAAGTGCATTGCAGCATAACTCCAAGCAAGCAATGCTGTGGTGAGTGGATGAATTGATTGTAAGGCATACAAGGAAGGGCTAACCATATTTCCCAAGCCAGCATAGAAGCCACACTCTTCCACAAGATACTTCACCACATTTAAATGACCCTCCTTTGCAGCCCAGTGTAGAATGGTGTTTCCCATAGTGTCTAAGTCATACATTCTCTCTGAGAATTTTGCAACGAGATATTTCACAATATTGAGATGACCTCCACATGCAGCAAGGTGAAAAGCATTCATGCCATCCTATAACATTCAAAGGAGAAACAGGAAATTATTAAATACGAGTGCCAGGTTAAATTAAAGCAATGTACCCCACGGGGACCCTCCCTAACTATGTGTAGAAGTTCTGTTTGAGCAATATATGACAAACCGGAAGAGTAAGGAGTACATTAGCATCCATTTGCTCTATCAGTTCTTTCACAACAGGAAGATGTCCGTATCTTGAAGCACAGTGGAGAGCAGTCCAGCCGTCCTAGATGTACAAGTATAGAAGAATATGTCATGTGAGGCATTCAGACCCACTTTCTAAAATGCAAAAATACAAGCATGCACGCATGTACACATGTGTGCATAAATGCCCACATGCATGCGCACATACACACACACATGCACACACACATGCATGCACGCACGCACACACACACACACACACACACACACACACACACACACACACATACATACATACATATCACAATTCAATACAAGCACATATGTATGTACACTTTATATTACTGCATTTAATATATAAAATGAACTGTATTACAAACAGAATGAGTACATATTGCCCTACACATAGTCATTGTTTAAGGTCTCATAGTAAGTGCACTAATTGTTTAACTTACAAAACATGTTTGGAATCCACTAAATCAAATCATGGCTGATACCATATGGACTGATGTCCCATAGGACTAAACTTCAAAATTATGTTACAGTAGTATAGTATGAAAACAAGTTAAATAAGTGGACCAAGGTATAGTAGGAACACCTCAGACTATGGATTAAGGTATATACCATATGACATATGACACAACAAAATGACAGAGAACTGTGCAATGCTTTTCAGGCAGTTGCAGAGGTCAGAAACTGGATACTTTGAAATCAAAGAAATTGTATTTTTTGATAATTATAGGTTACTACATGCCTCCGAGCGAGGTATCGTATTTACACCTCGAGCTCCGACGGCGAGTGCAGTAAATACGATACCTACCTAGCGAGACATGTAGTAACCTATTTATCGCTAAAGAAACACTCCAACAGCTCCTAGAAGATCTGTTTACTGAATTTCGTCTCTAAAATTTAATGTTTCAGGGTGTCAGTATGTACGTATGTCGACAAAGAATAAAAAATCGATTTCGATGTGGATTTCAGACTGTAGTTTTTGAAGAAAAGGTTTCTGGACATTGTTAATCTTCTTTAAAAGCCTGCGCAAAGCTTCCTGATTTTTCGGAAAGCTTCAAGTTTCCAAAAGCAGAGGCACCGCAGAGCTTTTACAAGACACTTGTTACTATTTTTAGCCTCAAGTTGGTTGCGGTCTGTCAATTCACATGCTTGATTGATTCACATGACCTTAGGGTGCTTAAAGTCGACAGTAAGTAATCTTTTGTCTGTGCAAGAGCACGAATGAAAAAAAATATCATATTTACTGCCCAAGCGGCTCCTTTGATGTATGATGCCATCAGGCGATAACATGGTTAATCTCCCAATGACGCCATACATCAAAGGAGCTATCAGAATAGTAACAGAGACAGAGGTGGTGAGGGCAGTAACTACTAAGCTCCGCTTAGTAATAGCAATCATAAGTTAGCAATTAAGTTGCAAGTCACATAACACGCACATTGTATGGTAGTGCAACTGTCTGAAATCTTTAAAGGGGGTAAAATAGTTACCACATGGCTTCCTAAGTGAGCAACATCTTTCCTTATCTCATCCCTCGGTTGGTACAAGCTTTCGGTCAGTAGACATGTTACTCCCTAAGGAGCCATGTGGTAACAGTTACTTAAGTAAAATTATCGTCATCTCACAAAGAATTGGTCCAGTACAGCTCTGGTCATACTACCTGTATCAGTTCAGAGGGCCTTGCAAAACAGTACACAAAAACAGTAATTACCTCAAGCAAATGACATGCATTATAGTACAAAAATTCCCACATGCATGAACGTACCCCCTCTCTTTGGTCCGAACTACAGTGGTATTTGTCCCGTAACAGTTGCACAACAGAAAGTCTACCACAAAATGCAGCTCTCGTAAATGGGTAGCCCCCATCCTGGAAGTAAAATAAAGGTTAATGATATTGCTATCCATGAGGATTATAAATATGCACTGTATCAAAATATATTTGCATCGACATTTAAAACTCACTCCATCCATTTTTGTTAGAGAACAGCCATACTTATCGACAAGTAGCTCAACCAATTCTTTGTGACCATGTTCCGCAGCTATCCTGATAGCTGAGAAGCCACCCTAGAAAAGATTACGACCACTATAATATTATACTATTAGTATAAGACTATATGATATGGCCAAGAAGACTACATCCTGAATGGGTTCCCATATAACTGTGTACAATATACCTTGATTTATCAAACACCTGACTAACTGACACTCTTAATTACAAACAGAGAAAAATAAAGACTTATTATGAATAAATCATACAATTATTGTGTACAATATACCCTATAATAACTGTGTACAATATACCTTGATTTATCAAACACCTAACTGACACTCTTGCAAACAGAGCAAAATAAAGGCTCATTATGAATAAATCGTACAATTATTGTATCCCTTATTTGCTGACCCTGACTTGAAATTTGCTCGTATAAACTACAGAAAAATCAGGGAATACACAATGATGGGTCATGGTAAAGTCTTGCTAACATTCACATAATATCACCAGTGAATTTTCTGTCATGGGCTTCCCAGAATGAATATTCCCAGACTATACCGCACAGTCAGTATGCATGGTAGCAATAATTACTGTTAAACATTAGTGCATAATAATGTAGTATAATAGTGTCCTATACATACAACAATAGGAGGGATACAAATTGGTGACTGGAACAATTTTTGTAGACTATGACATGAAAAAAAACATGATTCTCATATTGTGGTGCATGCAGTAAAGCATTCATTCATTATAGTGAAATGTTTACCTCAGATTTAGTTGCTTGGTGAACATCAACATTGTACTTGTCCACTAAAAGCTGAACTATGTCCACATGCCCACCAATTACGGCCAAATGAAGGGAATTCCAACCATTCTATATATTTAGTTGAAAATGAACAAAAACATAACAAAAACAATTTGAAACAAGTTTGAAACTTCAGAATGTGTCCATTGACAAATTTAAACAATTAAACCATAGCAAATTTACAATAATAACATGCAATGCCATGTTTTCCCACATGTCGCTGCATGTTAATGTTGACCCCCCCCCCCCACACACACAAAGTCAGTGAAACCCTACATCAGACGATATGCATCTACTCTGCCCACCGGAAATACAAAAGGTTGACGGTGAATCGCGAGAAATCGTTGCGTAAACTTATAGCGTAAATGGCCAAAAAGATTGTTTCTATTGCCGCTCACGAAGATTGGTTATCACTCTGGACCACTGACAAGCTTCGACAGTTCATGCGAGATAAAAGCCTACCTGTTTCTGGCACAAAAGTTGAACTTGTGGCTTGCAAGAGCGAAGGAAATAATCGAGACTGAAGCGCTCGAAGAAGAGTTGGAAGCTGGCGTATTCACGCACTACATCGCACCACCTGGAGTAAATTTTAAAGATTTGCCTGAGAACAACTGGAGTGCAGAGCGTCTTCCCAAGGTAAAAGAATCGGATGTTTGCGATTATCTTAAGAAACACGGAGGATACACTAAGAACTATCGTACCATGACTATGAAGAAAGAAACCATGACTATTTCCATCAAGTCACTGGTCAACTTGCCATTTCCGAGGCTGCTTTCTGTGACTTCATCACATGGACTTCTGTAGACATCCATATTGAACGTATTTACCTTGATCACGAATTATGCGAAAGTATGCTTCTTAATCTAACCAACTTCTACATGACCTCCTAAATTAGGCCCAGAGATAATTAGACACTTAAAGACAGAATAACTTGACAATGTTTATCTTAATAATAATATGTTGATCAATGACATTCGGTTTATTTACTATACTATATATACATAAATTAATGTGAAATAAATATAATTGTTCGGTTATAATTATAATATATATATATATATATATATATATATAATATGGTAACCATGCATTAATAATATTTATTAACAACTGTAACTGTTACAATTATAATAACCACATGATGGTACTACAACTTGATTAAAGGAGGCTGTAAGTTACATAATGCAGATGCAACAATTACCATGTCATCAAGCAGGGTCTTGTTCACTCGATTTGGTACTGTACTTGCAAATAAACGGAAATCTTTCAGCCTTTAATGGCATTCTCTACACATATTCGGACGCTAGCAATAAACCTAGTTTCCATTGCCTGTTGAGCTGTATACTTGCTGGAACTTCTCAGAAAAGAAGGAATGGTCAGAAAGGCTTTCTTCTTCACTATGAGATCCCTCGCTGTGAAGCCACGGTCAGCAAGTATCCGTTGACCAGGCAACAATAAATTCAAAAAGGAGCTGTTCTCAATGATGTACCGGTCACTGGCATTCCCTGAGAAACCTCTAGATACAAAATTGAAAGACCCTGTAAAGGGGTCAATGGAGACAAGATACTTCACTGTAGTGTGACTCTTGTAGTCACTATAGGATGACTTCTGCGTACTCAAGTTTGAGGGCCGTTGAATAAAAATTTCTGTGCCATCAATGATTGCCACTGCATTGGGAAGATGGTTGTAGGGTGGGTCTGTTGGTCCAATAGTGGTTTGTGGCCATTTTATCAGCCCCTGTAGCTGGCAAGCAAGCAGGGGAATCAAAGTATTTACGGTTCTTGATACCGTACTTTGATCCACACTAGAACAAAATGCAAGATCTTCTTGGATAAGATTTTGACGCAATCACATCAAAATCATCAGGATTTTCCGACTGTCTGTGAGAAATCGAGAGCCTTCTGGGAACTGTCCAGTTGTATGCATTACGGGCTGTAGCCACTTCAAGAGTGCACTGAAAACCTTGGTGCTCAACCCTGAGTATATTTGTAGCTGTTCATTTTTAAGAAGACAGACATCAAGTCCCTGTGGCTTGCTCCATGATCCCCCTTTTGAGGATTTTCTGGTCGTACTGATCATGCGATTCATGATTCGCAACACTTTCTTGGACATTTTACCAACGTTATGTAGCGTTACTAGTTCAATAGATTCAGGACACCCTTGGCCACGAAACTCGGGACAACTGCAGTGTCTTCTCCCTCGGTATCTTCAGGACATCTTCCCTTTCGGTTAGAGCACCCCCAAATGCTGCACTGACGACGAGACATCGAAAAAGTTTTGAAGAAGCTAAAATTCGTAGCGTTTATTGTAGCATGTTCACATGCAACGTGTTCACCGTCGACCTTATAAACTTCCATTATCACGTAAGCGTTGCATATCCTCTATTCCTAATAATACTTTAATTAATGCCCATACTACCTTTAAATTACTACTAAGGGAATAAAGGGGATCAATAGATATGTCTTTACTTCAATATGAAATTTCCCTCGATCGTCACACTATGCTGACATAATAAAATAAATATTGCAATTGCACTCAGCAACTTGACAAATATGACAAATTAAATACAAAATGAAACAGCTATGGTTGGAAAAAAGTGACAGTTTATAGTGTACCCTTCTTTGGATATCATTCATACCAAGACATGTGAACTGCAAAATCCACAAAAGGTACCAGCCAGCCTAATTTATTTGACACAATCATATAGAATGGGATACTGTATGTCAGGAAATTTTAATGGTAAATAAATTTCGCAGTTTTCTCAGTTTCAACTATATCAGCAAACTTTAATTGAAAAAAAGGCTGCTGATGGGATGGTATACTGTGTTGCTAATAGTACATATTAGTTTGTATGCAAGCGGTGATTATACGATGTACTTTTAAAATTACTTTATCAGAATTTTAGTTAGACTCAATCTACATTAGATTTTCTACTTGAAGTTCAAGGAATGCCACTGTACACATGTATAATCACCAATAGCCTCAAACTTCCACAACAGAAATAAAGAAAAAACATCAAGCAGACTGCAGTCCACCTACTAGATCTTGCTGGCTTACTCTCGACAGATAAACAAATTCAACTAGAAGATATAATTCTGTCTACTTGGACAAGCAACACTCACAAAACAAAGTCCAAAGAACTTTATTGCACAATATTACATGCAGCAAAAGACCAATGCATATAATTTTTATCCATGAGAATTTATGATCCTAAAAGTGAGGCATGTGTGAAACATTCGTACTGTGAAAATTTCCTAACATACGGTAATATATTATATTATACTATTAGGCTGACATGCATTCCCTTTGCTCAAATCATTGCAAGGCTTAGCATAGCATGACAAGTTTGTAGTTTGTTTTAGGACTTCCATGCATCCCATTGATGTAATTAATAGCAGTTCTTCAGTATATTTGGTAACTTACTGAATCTCCGGAAATATTGGCGATCATTAAATTTGGCAGTTTGCGCAAGATCGGGCTGTAATTTAATATTGGCGGAAATTAAATTTGGCAGTTGTACAGCAAGGACAAAGCATAGTAAGTAGGCCTATGTAAATTTGTTGTTAAAAATTTGGGGATTTTTATCCTGACTGCCAAACTGCCATATTAAAAATGTCGCCAATATTTCTGGATATACGGTAGTAGTGAATCACTGAGTTATAATCCCATAAACTGGGTATACAACTTCCTGATGGAGTATATGCAATAAACATACATTTAGCCACAATTAGATAGGGGAGAGTACAGAGTAAATTAGGCACTTTGAAAGCATAATATACTGCCACATGGATATCCAATGTGAACATGAATAGTAAGATAAAAGTTGATCATGAAGCTCATATTCAGTATATGCTATGAAAATGAAACTACAAACCAGATCAGTATCCAGCACATCAGCATGCATTGCTTCAACTAGCTCCTGAACAACTTGGAGCTTTCCATATCTTGCAGCAAGAAGAAGTGCATTCCAACCATCCTACAATGAACCACAAAGAGATTATGTGTAAGATACAAGTTGGAAGAGTATGTCAATAGTGACGTTTTGCAACTTGTTATGAATAGGCTCATGTATCCCGAAACGAGTAATTTGACTCCTGTCATTAGTGTCTCATAACAAAATCTAAACAGTTTTCGCTATTTGTGACGGGTGGCACCACAATCATGGAAAAAGACGTCTCCATTGATGTGCCAGGAATTAAGTTTAGCGACTCATTCTGCATGCTCAAAGCTAGTGCTTTTCTTTCAGAAGAAGATATAAGTTGAATTGTTCTGGTAATACAGAAATGACAGATTTATTTGAGGAGACTGTAGCTCTGCTTTTGACAAAGGGATAATTGACAAAAAAGAGCTAATCTTTTTCTTTGAATTAACATTTTCAACGAACAAAGCACACTAGACGTTGCACCTCCTGCCTACATTAGAAAAATACAAAGTAGTTCACTGCTTCTGACAGGACATTTTGTCAGAAAGAAAGTCGATATGGTCGGTCAAGGGAGCTTTTTGTCTGGATTTTTTGTCTGATGTCCGACCATTATATTTGTCTCCGTTAAGTTACCTGAGCCTTTACTTCTACAAACAAAACAACATGGTGTGCCTTGGAAGGATTATGTATTGTTTCAAGGCGCTTATCCTACCCTTGTCATCTGTTTGATCTCATATATAGAGCTATTTGGAAGGCATCCTACTTGCATTAGCATCATTCTTAATCAAACTTGCATGTTCTCAAGTGAGACTTGGATGCATCACCTTGTGGACCTCTAAAGGAGCTTATCTGACACCTGCCTGCTATGTCAGCTATGCCCAGTCTATCTGGAACCTTGATCCACTGCAGAACTGTTGGGGATTTATCGATGACACAGTGAGAGAAATATGTATAGGCCTGGTCGAATGCAGTGTGTTAATATACAATGGCCTTATTATATGTACAGGTGTCTGAGACTCATAAAAATACAAAAAGACTAACCTTATCTCTCTGGTGCACACTGCATTTGTACTTGTTGCTTAGTACTTGCACAACAGACAGGCTACCGTTCAGGGCTGCTCTTAAAAATGGGTATTCTTCATCCTACGATATGAAATGAAACAATACCAGCTTGGTATGTAATGAACATAACTTGAACAATGTATGGCATGCAGTCACTTCAGGATGTCCCTAACTTGGTGATTATTAAATATTAATTTTGTAACAACTGAAATATACAGCTTTCCCACAAAGTAGACGCTGCAGCTACTGCAATTTCATTGTAGATCATAATAGTATTACAGTAACTATTGGAGGAGAATATCTAAAAATGTTTTGGGAATATTGAATGAGGCTTGCAGATGAGATTAGAAAATAAAATAAAATTAGTTACAGTTAAGTTAGCCATAACTACGGATAAGTAAATATGATTAAGTGCATGGATTACATATAATTTCGGTAATAACAGTTACTAATCTATATCTTTAATTTGCACTGCAGGTAATACCTGCAGTGCAAATTAAAGATATATAGGTTAGTAACTGGAAAGAGGAAATGATAGCACAATAGTACTCATAGGCGTATCCAGGGCGGTTGGGTATCCAGGGTTGCAGGGGTTGCTCAGAGTGCTCAAGCACTCCCCTGAGGGTCAGAGCCTTACCTTCAGTGAGTACTCAGCGAAAATATCAAAAATAAGTGCTTAGTTTGAGTGCTAGATCTTTAACACAATATCATATTACGGGTAGTATTAGTCAATATTCTGAGCAATGCGAGTAGCAAAGTGTCAGTTTTTGATATTGTATCCCTTCATTTAAGCATACAAACTGGCTAAGAAACTGGCAGATGAAACTGGCGGCCATTTCGATGACATCATAGGCTAGATTGTGTTATATTCTGACAATAAATCTCTATGTCAGTAACAGTCTCTGTTCATTTGATAATTGATTCTAAGGCTAATTGATATATTCCTGTCACTTTACGAGAAATATGTAGCACTCAAAATTTGTGGGGCAGTAAGCACCCCGAGCTAAATCCTGGATATGCCCCTGCTACTGTTACAGCATTTTAACAATTTAGGGCAGATATACCACTTACTTGATCCATTTCATTTGGAGGACATTTATACTTATCGACAAGAAGCTCCACCATTGCAGCATGATCGTGTTCAGCAGCAATTCTAACAGCAGAGTGACCATTCTATTGAAAAATAGACTAAATGATTACAGAATACTGGTATGATTAGCATAATATAGGGATGATAAATCTGTTTACATTAAAAAATAATAAATTTTACGCCTCTGCACATGCAGATAGGGTAAAAACACTTGATATCAATAAGTTGCTTTAAAACAAGCTGTTTTTATGGAATGTATTGGGGAGATGAAATTGAGTTATTTCTAAGCTTAATAATTTAATCTGTAACCTCAAAAATATTAATTAAAACAAGGATGATCAATTTCTAAATATATTCTAACAGAAGTCCATGTAGCTAATATGGCAAGAAAATAGATCAATGGAAATACAATTCAAAAATGCAGCTATAAATTAACAAGTAGAGTCACCTCTGTTGGCTGGAGAATATCCATGCCATAGTCATCAACCAATCTTTCAAGAATATGTACATGTCCTTCCTCGATTGCAATGTGCAAGCAGTTGTACCCATACTATGTCAAAAAAGAACAAGATTCATTAGTATATACCAAAATACTAGCTATGATGAACAAAGTTTAGAACCTCGCTAAAAGGAACACTATAAATATGGAAATTGCGTGAATTGCACGGATGCTTCCATTTTGACATACTGTTGCTTTTGAAACTGCTGTTATTGTGTTCATGTTTTGCATTGTGTTGGATGCAAAGTTTGCTTGTCTTGACTATCAGTCCTTGCCCAACTCATAGTTTGAGATAAAACTGCACATCAGTGTAGCATTGGTTTATGACGTTTGTAATTAGTTCAGCTATGATTGACACAAAATTAATGTCTTAACATCTTCTGGTATGTGTGTAAAGCTAATGATTGTTCTTGTGAATCATTAATTTTGATGTTACAACTAAATTGCAATTGTTTGATTTAATTTGGCCTGCTTGAACATTCAATTGACACTAGCAATGTGGCATGTACCACTGCAATTAACACAAGATACAAAGTCCCCCTATGTCCCTAGCTAAAATCATTTGTCTTTCTTCTCAAATAACCTGGACAATGCATTGGTGGACATGGATTTGTTTCTATACCACCCCACCAATATACACGAGCAATAAAATTGACCTTGCCAACAATTTTGGCATTATCATTCGGCTTGTCTCTTTCTTTGCATTCTCTTGCTCATTGAAGCATACTTCAAGCTGGGCTGCTAGCGCCCATTGAATTAAACACCACAAACTGATGAATGTTGTATTGTGTGTTGCTATAGCTACTGTAGACAGATTCTGCCACTAAGTCAAGTTTCTGTTACAAAATAACAGCACGGAGTGACAGAATGGGAACCATGATCTTCTGCTACGATCAAACAGGTGCTTCGGATAAATGGCTGTTAAAATGGTACAATATTCACACCGTGATCGAATTTGTAATCTGGGTTAAAGTACAGTGGAAACTGTCTAATGTGGTCACTGTGTAATGCAGCCACCTGTATATACCAGCCACTAATTCTTCTCCGAATCAGCAGTAAGGTATGGTATTCTACCTCATTAAAGCAGCCACCTATCTATAACAGCCAAAAAATTTCGCCCCAATGGTGACCGCAATAGACAGGTTCCACTGTATCTCCATCAATTTACACACCAAAATGCATGGGCGCCCAGATAGGACTCTCCTAGCTACTGATGGAAGTAGTTATAACCTCATTATAGAAACCGTTCAGTAATTATTAATTACATGCATCAGTACATAGTTGATTGTTAACACAAACTGAGAAATGTACAAGCAACATAGTGTACTTCTTTTGGAACACATCATTACATACAACCTAGTTAGTTTTATTAATTAATTGATTTACAAGATTTGGTCAAAGTGTCATAAAATTTAATTTAAAAATTAGAATTACAATACTTAGTTAATATAATTATTATTTTCCCATGCAAATATAGGCAATACTATATAAGGAAAAAAGCTAAATTCCTCGTAGCTTCCTTGAAAAGGTACACTGTCACAATGTCATTATATTAGTGCAGCCTTCCCTAGCCTAATTAATTAAGGCTTTAAAGGATCCTCTATCCACAAAACACTTGGAACAAGGGTAAGTTGTGAAACAGGTACAGGGCTAGGTGGACAAAGGACAAGACAGGCATAGGGCTTAGGCGATAAAGGGCTACACATACATAAGGCTAGATGGGTATAGTGCTAGACAGAGTTTAGTTGGACTGAGTGCACACTATTGAAAATCCTACATCCTACATGCGCAGCACATACCACGTATGTTAAAGAAGATTTTCACTGTAGTTGAGAAGGAACACAATCAAATCTAAGACTTGTAAGACAAAGAAACTAAAACTATGCAGTTACCCAACTAAATCAATGTACCCATCTAGAAAAAAAGGCTTGAACAAAAGAGTGCTGAAGTTGACGATTATCGAATGCTTGATCTTAGTGCTACCTTGCATAGCCTAATAAATAATATGATATCAAGTAATCTCTTCAAGCTATTCTTGTAAACCATTTAATTACTATGCTAAATTACCAAGGAATGTAAAAATGGGACGAATAATGGGTACTAAGTAATAATATCAAGTTTCAAAAGCCTATACTGCATGCTGGGATGATAGTTTGTCTGACTTGTATTTATTATGATTTGATTAGATTCCCTTATATTGTACATGTGAAAAAATGCTACAGTATGTACGTACACCAAATTTTCTGAATGCTTGGTAAATACCGTATAGCCAGAAATTTTTGCAAGGACTTTAATTCGGCGTATTGGTGAATTTTGTACCAAGTTGCCGAAATTTATTAGCTAGTTCCTATTATTACCTGAGAAACAATGAGAACTGGTGGTCCACTGACGGTGCAAATAATAGTTCTTTGCTTATATAGCCAGGAATAGGGCACAGGTGGCAGACATGATTTGAGAAGCATGGCTAACAATCGTTGTTCTGTGCTTCACAGCAGCAGCCTACAAGCCCCTCAGTGTTCTTGGAGTCGTAGCAGCGTGTTAATTTTTCTCTGAAAGTAGTATTCCAAACTTCTTCATAAGTGTGATGCACAACTTCTAATTGAAACGTATCCATTGTGTGCAGCCAGCGCCCTAGGCTGAAGCTGCATAACATAATAAAATGGTGCGTGCATAATGTGCTCATTCGCCAAATTTAAATTCACCAATAGCATTTTGAGACCGATTCCCAAAAAATATAATGCCGGTCAAATTAACTGGCTATATGGTATCTTCTTGCTTATGGCTACATTTGGACAAATATTGTTAGCCAACATTGGGAGGACCTGGACTGGTGTACATTCATACAAAGTATGAGCTGTAGTGTACAAATTTTCAAGCTAACCTAACCTGATTGCTTTGGCTGGGATCTAATCCACACCTCTCAACAAGGTAATCCATCACTAGCAGATGACCTTTCTCCACAGCACAGTGCAGATAAGTTCTACTGTCACAGTTCAAGTCCACTTCATTGTTCAAAAATTCAGGAACAAGGTACTGAACAATATCCAAGTGTCCATCAATAGCAGCCAAATGCAGAGCATTACACCCCTTCTGTCATGGGAAATGCACAGAAACTGCTAGCAATAAAACTAATATAACAGTATATGTATTCACTACATTGTCAAGTACTGTTGTAGTAGTAGTGAAATTATACACAAATAATACGAATGTTATAATTGTACTTACAGCATCAAATTAAAATATGCTACACTGTAGGTAAAAAGACAGTAACAGTTCATACTAAGAACCTCTAAAATTCAATAAAATTAATATAGGTCTGGTGTGGTGACAATGAGAACATAGCTAATTGTGCCAAACCTTGATTAAATGGGTGCAATAATTGATACACTAGTTTTAAACCAACCGCCGTAGTGGATATTATGTTGACATTCATTTCCTCCACCAGTTCTTTAACAATGCAGAAATGTCCACATCGAGCAGCTAAATGAAGAGGAGTCCAGCCACCCTGCAAAGGTGCAATAATTAAACTCAGCTCATTAAGTTGAAATGACACTGGTAGTATGCAATTAATGTCACATACAATGGTTTTACCCTTTGACTATTGTATCATTCCTATGTAAACTCCTTGTAAATATTCTTTACATTTGGCAAATAAAGCAATGGAGAGTATCTCGGGGCTGCATACAGGATTTAGTGCTGTGGGGGAGGGGGGGGTAGGCAAATAGAGCTTCCTAAGATCTTAGGGGGGGGGGGGGGGGAATATGATACAGGAGTGTACAGGTGTACAGGGGGGGGGGGGGGGGGGGTATTATAGGGAACAATGCTATGTGTGCATGCATGTGGCATTGCAAAGGTGTGTATTACTGCTAGGGGTCTGGGTCCCATTAAGTGTCTCAGCTTTGGGAACTCTTAGTGGCAGATTAGAGAGGTTTCACTGTATGCTATGCCAAGGGGGTCAACTGGGTCACGAAAGAGGGAGGGGAGAGTAAATACTCCTGTTTTGTCAGACCCCAAAGAAATTGTGACATACCTGACAGCAGTGCAGCATGTATGGTAGACTGTGCTGATCATGTTCAGAATGTTTGCATGCCTTGAAAAAATGTTCCAACAGTAACAATTCAAAGGGGTTAAGGGATTGGTGACAGTGATCTTGAGAAAATTTTCAAAATTATAGCATAAAAGCTTGTTTTTGATCCATTTCCCAATAAATCCTGCCTTGTGGGAACTCTTAGTGTATATACTGAGATACAAGCTCAGGGAGGCAGCAGATCTCCAAGGGGGGGGGGGGGGGGGGGAGTGCTTACTACTTGATAATGTTCTTTCTTGATTGCATGTGAATTGAGAGGGATCTATAAACAGATCCAGCAAAGACAAATTTTGTCTGAAACTGCTATGTGTTCCAAGCTTGTTTTCTTTCTTCAGACAATAGGAACAATGGCTACTTTAGCATCATCATGCTCAGAATATACTACTAATAGATCTTTACTCCTGGACCAGTAAGAAAAAAAGTAATCTTGTCAACTAAAAACAAGCAATGAAAAAGCCAAGGTGCTATTTCACGACAGCCATTTTTGCATTTAAGTCCTGATCGTTTATACATACCCTGTGCAAAAAAACTAGAAGTGGGTGCTCATAGTAGTGTAATGCTAATGAGTCTTCCAAACTTGGACATGCATGCATGGCTTAATTGCATATCATTGTAATAACCTCATTATAAATGAAAATTAATACAAAACAACTTATAGCATCCATGAAGTTAAATTTATTGCAAAAAGGTCATAACATGAAGTATTCAAGATGTAAGGAGGGAAGTCTTAGAATTGATAGGAATGTTGTATAGATGAAGCACAAAGTGTGTCATGTAATAAACAATGGTGTAATTACCTTATTTCCAGTGCCAGGGTCGAATCCACACTCTTCAATGAGGTACTTAAATAAAGCTAGATAACCTTCTCTTGCAGCCAAGTGTAGACAGGTGTTACCCGAGTTGGTAGACTCAAATCTTCTGTCTGCAAACTTTGGAATGAGGTATTTCACAATATCCAAATGCCCACCACTGGCAGCTAGGTGAAGGGCATTCCAACCATCCTGAGGACACACAGGAGAATAAAGTGGTTAGACTACAATACACTTCAAGGAAAAACTCCAAAGCACAAGATTAAATTCAATTTGATTCAATTAAAACAAACAAACTTCACTGGTAGTTATTTCATTTCAGCTATATTCAAACATTCAGTCCAATACAACAAATAATCATGTAAATCGCAATATTGAAGTGTTCAAAGTGAAACCTCTGCAATTCAGCCAGTTCTTTTAACAGGAAATTATTGCTGTGCTTATTTGAAATCCCTCACATTGACATGTGTCTAATCAAACTTTTTTTGGAAATAAAAAGTCTTCTTTATAGAGGATGGCTTACTGTGGTCCCAATGGTGGTGTCCTTAATATTATAGATGTTTCATTAAAACTTTTCCTTATTTCCCCCATACTTCTTTAAAGGTGAGATCAAAATTCAAGCGCCTATAACACAGGATAGGAGCAACATTTAAAAGATATACGCAACATGTAAAAGCTGTATCATCTATACCAATATTGCTCACAGCTAGCAACTAAAAAATGTCTAAGACTTTTGAACATGCTTCCTCGAGCACCCAGCAGAACTAAATATTGAAGAACATCCAGTTAGGTCACATACCAGCCTGTGACAGAGCAACCGTGACAACAGAAAATGTCACTACATATGTGCATACTCAATACTTGTAACAGGGCTAGAAATAGCAGACTGCCATCTGCCATTTACTAATTCCAAACCAACATGGACATGGTTGCCCAACACTTCTCTGCATACAAAATCCTCCTAACCACTGAAACTGGTGAGACCTGAGCCTCCAATGATCGGCTATTGCAGTCAAACACTAATTTGTTGTGTCAATCACATGGCTCAGTGGTAAAGATTCCATTCTGTGCATGATACAAATCAGTAAGTGCATAAAGGGCTGACTAATTTTCAAAAAGTCCTACCAATACAATTCTGGGCCTGCCATTTGTCCTAACAAGGGTAAACGTGATTTCCACCACTGCCCTGATAACAGCTTGAATCATGCATCAAAAAATGAATGATTAATATTTTATGGTATTGAGAAAGTATTGTATGGTAATTGTCAATGCCCAATATATAATTTTGGTATTCTTTACACCATCAGTACACACAGGGCATTTTTAATGGCCCATGTACAACTGCCTGGGATTTGGGTTTGCCTATCTTATGAAGTGTGTTGTAAAACATAATTTGTATTGAAGGCGTAACATGCCATGAAAATTATGTCAAGTTTCGCAATGGCCATTTTGTCGTTATAACCAATGCCATTATAAATACCATGTGCATTCTAACAGGTACACACACATGCCAAGTACCAAGCTATTAGTACATTTCATAGCCCTCAAGTCAAACAATGTCATATTATTTAAATTATAGACGTTATAAGCAAACTGTGACCATATGACAAAATACACAATTGCTAACGATACAAACAAACTATCAACATTTGAAAAAATTGCTGGAAGTTCAATTTGGAGAAAACATAGGCAACAGTGAACAATGAACAGATATAAGAAGTGCACAAACTGCAATCATACTAGATAGTATACCATGCAGACTAAATGACTAAGGATGTTCAAAAGTTGGAAATCCCTTCATCAGCTAAAGCTGGTGTTACCACAAATTGCTACTATGTTAGTAAAGATGTTCATGACAGTTCAAGATAGAGAGGTGAAAGAATACATTAGATCAAAAGTGCATTATGTGTGGATGTAGCCAACCAATTACCTTCTATTACTGTGAGAGGACTACAGTACAGTAGCCATTTTTCAATGGATGCAACATTGTTATTAGGCACCTGAAAGCTATTAAAGAAATATGGGTTACTAAGGGTGGAAAGGCAGCAGACTGGAACAAGCACCCTGCTACACCCTGCCATAAGAATATAGTGTACAGTGCCAGTCAAAAGTAACGGAACGATTGTCACGTGCACGAAAATGGTGGATTGTACCAAAAATGGTGGATTGTACCCCTTCAAAAAAAGTAATTAGAAATCGCCCCGGGGAGTATTTATTAGCCCATTTAGCATCTCAAACTCGTCAACATACGTTTTAAGCTATTAATAATTGCGTGCTCGCCTTTTTTCCTCTTTTAAAACTTTCAAATGATTAGGAATGACTTTCAAGAATTGGTTTGTGATCGCAGTTGACATGGTGTTACAAACACAGGATCTTCTCCCACAAAACTCTTCTTAACTCTTTCAAATTTCCTTCTAGAGATGACGACTAATAGGGCTACACCAGTGTTCCATTGGATGAAGATATGGAGATTGCACCGTCGAAACTAGAGCCTGAACTTTGAGCGCAAAATTTCGTCTAGATTAGTACGACATGTGGTGACTTGCAGCGCTTGTTTTCTTAAATCTATGAGCATTCTGGGTAAGTATTGGCTAATATACTATTCAAAATTACCCTAGCATAGTTCAGAGTCGGTGCTGGGTGCTATTCTTACCAACCTACCACTCTACTTGTCAATTTTCGATCGCATACATGTCCGAACCACCGCTGTACTTTACAGCGGAAATAATGCAGTCCCACAGATATTCTTCCTACTTCATTCACTTGCATGGGTTCTAACGGTATTGTAGATTAGTTCAATTACAGATTTATCCTTCAGTTCGTCCATCTCAGAAGAAGTAGATAACTGAGAGATAAGTTTTTTAATAATTCAAAATTTACTTTTAATGGTGATTTCTGTGGTCCAACTTCGATCCGCTTGGGGAACTCGCGGACCTCCCGTCGATATCCAGCACTAAATGAGGACATTTGCCATGCTACTCATTTGTACAGGCCAAATTCATTTAGAAAGCGTCTCACATTCAACACAGTCACTTTCTTGCTCACGAACTTCTTCAATTCAGCACTAATTTCTGGTGTACTCATAAAGCGCTTTGCTAAACTATTAGTGACTACAAAGCAACCTTTTCTGTTCAAAATCAGCCTCAACGATTGAAAGTTTTATCTCAATTGCAATCTTTTTAGCCATGCCCTAACGTTGAAATAATATCTTAGGCGTATACATAGAGCAACACACTTTATCAGCAATATTTCCATAGCTCCAGTTCAGCTCTCGTAACGTCCAAATTGTAGAACGTTTTAATTTGCTCCATGAAGGCATGGCAGTCAAGTTTTGAAGGCCTAAAAGTTGCAGATTCTATGTAAAGGAAACCAGTCTATCTTTAATAAAAGCAAAACTGTCACAAACTTCCCCAGTAAAGGATTTATGGACAACTTTTTCAGGTCCCTTCTCGGCGCCATTTTTACGCACATGACAATCGTTCTATTACTTTTGACTGGCACTGTATGTCAGAAAGACAACGAAATATGCACACCATTTTAAAACCTAAGCAAACATGAAGGTGTGACAGAATGCAGGTAGTACAAGCTATGCTGTCCTTTGCACTGGCTGTTGTGTGTACAGAAGAGAAATCACTGGTGATAGGGATCGATACTCTAAAGTTCTCATGCATGGGGGCATAGGGTTCAGTAAGTGGATAAAATAATAGTAAATAGTACACATCACTTAATGTCAGACAAAACAACAATTAATATGCAAGGAGGGAATTATATAAGGGAGAGTTCATGAGCGAAGTTATGAACTTATGGATTGTTGTGTATTCAAGTAAACTAACAACAAACTTGCAAGTTACAACAAGCAGCATACCTGAATAGTAGCAAAAACATCTACATTCATCTTCTCAATCAGTTCTCTGACAATGTGGAGTTGTCCATATCTTGAGGCACAATGAAGTGCATTCCAACCATTCTAAAGGGATTGAAAAATTCAAATATAATTGGGAATGAGAAAAACAACTGAAATAACAAATGGCTATATAAAGTTTAACAATTGTAGCAGACCAGATTTTCACCCACTGGTATATACAGTAGAACCCCTCTAATCCAGCCCCTGAATTGGGGACACCACTCTAATGTGGACACATACCACTGGAACCAAATATTCCACATTATAAGCCACAGTACATTTCCAACCCTGAAATGAGGACACCTCAATAATCAGGACAGTGCTTTCAGGTCCCAAGTTGTCCGGATTAGCAGGGTTCCACTGTACAAATTTAGCCATGAGTCACTTCACACACCCATTACACTAGGGCCTAACGTATTTAATATATGTCAAAAAATCCCTTCTGGTACAATTTGGAGCTCCAAAAACCCCTTATTCTGAAGTTACTGTATTGGTTGATATTATATATATATATATATATATATATATATATATATATATAACAGGGAACTAGGTGCCTTATGCTCGTTGAAAATTGGAAAGTATACAGAACATCAATGTCATTATTTCAGCTTTTTCTTCTTCTTCTTGCCTTTTAGTTCAAACAAGAAAGCAATCACTAGGAGGAACATATGGAGTTAGTTTTATCACAGTGACTATTCTAATTTGATATTTGTGCATGGAGTGTCTTTTGCACCTTAAGAAGAAAGCCATTCAATTTACCACTATACTGTATGCCAGAAAGGTTTCGTGGGAGAAAATTATTTCAAATCATTCCAGTTCATGAACTTGCAAACACTTTTCACAAACCTGTGAAATTGAGCGTTCATGTGGTTAGTTTTTAGCATCTATCAAGATAGCTACCAAAAAAAACAGCCTTCAAACTCCATCTAAAATCAGAGGTTATCAGGAAAGCTTCCATTGATGAAGCACTATTTGCATCATCGGAGAGATATTTTACGAAAGAAAAGCTTTACGAATCACCAACAATTCCGAAGTTATGACACTATTATTTGGTGAAACTTCAATTCCCTCCATATGATTATTATAATATATTATACCCTAAATTGGGAAATTTTCGCGACCAATAATATTCGCGATTTTCGCAAATTGTTGGGAAAAAGTCATTAGAATTTGGCAGTATTAACCTTCCAGCAGCTGTGATATTTTACACAACAATACTATAGGCCTGCCACAGAATGGGTACCAATACAGGGTTTCATCTGGGGTCAAATGGTGTGTGGAGGGAACCATCATATCTGTATTAAATGTACACACACACATGTGCTGCAAGCATACATGCGTACTTAAACTATACCCTGTATAAATGGATTCATGATCAATTCATGACAGTGTTCATTCACAAAAATGAAGGCTACAGAATTTTATTGAGGGAAGGGGACCACACCCAGGGCCCTCCCTTCCAAATAAAACCCTGCAATAGTATTGAAGGTATGTTTTGCAAATGGAAGCGTTACTACAGCTGAATTTCTTTTACAAAAAACTCAGGAGAGTGTTGAAATTTCAATTAAAAGTAATTCTTGTAAAGAGTACTGTTCTTGTAAAGAGTACATGTTATACTTATGTTTGGACTTGGCTGTGAATCATAATAAACAGTATAAGCATGTCAAGCAATTTACGTTTTTGAGATTCGGTTCTATTGTAAAAAGAGAAGGGTATCGTCTATGTGTGTGTGCATGTTTGTGTGAGTGTGTCTGTGTGTGTGTGTCTGTGTGTGTGAGTGTATGTGTGTGTGTGTCTGTGTGTGTGTGTGTGTGTGTGTGTGTGTGTGTGTGTGTGTGTGTGTGTGTGTGTGTGTGTGTGTGTGTGTGTGTGTACATTTCTGCATGTACTTGCTTGATACTCAACGAAGTTAGGAAATACTATTGCGGAGAAGGGTGCACAGAGATCCCTACATCTTTGAAAAGACACTTAGTCTAGTAAAGATGAATATATATACTTTGCTTCCCTGATCTTTTTAAAATCACCTGCAGTAGATCTTACCCATACAGTTGCATGTACTGAAAACAAAACAGAAAGTAATACATCAAGATTTGGCAGCAACAAGGACCTGTGTAATGATGCTATTCAGCAAAATCAAAAATTAACCATTAACGTCTTTCTAAGGACATAGGGATTTTGCTTTAAAGGGCCACTGACACGTTGAGAAAATTTTTGATATGTTAAAGAGGTTGAAAAACCATGTCCAATGATACCCATTTTACTGTCGTTGCACGCATAGTGGGGGAGTTATAGCCTTTGAAAGGTGCTCAAAATCCAATTAATGCGTGGGCGACTTCCGTAATCATGGAAAAAGCGTTGCGAAATAGTTTGACGTCACAAACAGGACCGTGTAGGGAGAAAACTATGTCGGACGGCGAGTAAAAAGAAGAGTTTGAGGTATAATGCTCGTCCTCGTTATTCAATGAGCTCGGGTGTTCTTCCACGAGTAAATATACGTCCAAGGACCAAGGGTGGTCGATGCCAAAGCGAGCGACAAGTTCCAGTAAAGACTTATCGGTACGACCCTTTTGTCAGTGGTCGGCGACGTCGAAGATCCTGCAAACCTTTTGGACTCAGATGATGAATTCAAACATCGACTGGGGAATAACGAATAGTTGCAGATAAAAAAAGGATGGTTTGTGTGCCTGTGCAACGGTGCATTTAGTAAACATTGCACTTTACCCGCAAATTGTTGCAGGTTTACACCTGAGTCCTGTTCCAACTGCTCGTAAAAGCAAGCTGTGGTAAAAGCACCTGTTGCGAGGAGATTTATCCTATGAATGAAAAATTGTCTGAGGTAGATTCAGAGATACAGAGTATCCCTGACCACCCAGGGTTTTTGGGGTATGTCTGAATTTGTGGATTTTGCACAGTTGCAGACCTCTGCGTGCATGATATAGGGTGCTGTCATTATCTTGGAAGGTATATGCAAGTAAATTTAACATTTGGTGCAGTCACAAAATTTGCTCAAATTTTCCTGGACCATCAGATCCTAGGCAACATGCATGTTTTAAGTGTCCTTCCATGTATCCAAGCACATACACAACCATGCATGATGTATTTTTATGTACAAATTTTGAAATTACAATGTAATACTACTGACAGTGAAACCTCTATTAAAGGACACTTCTGAAATGTCTAGCCAATAGACACAACTGTTCTGCCTCATTTGACATCCCTCACATTGACATGTGTATGTACAAAACCTCCATAAGCAGGACAATTAGTGGTGGTCCCAAGAGTGACACTGTCTTGTGATGGCTCGCTACAAAGGGCGGGTGGGATGAATGAGGTCCACCTGAACTGAAGCAATCCTCCAAAGCAGAAATCACTTCATGAACAAATTGCTGCAGGATTGCTTCAGTTCAGATGGACCTCATTTGTCCGCTTGAGATGTACACCACGTGGAAGCTTCAAAGAATTAAGCAATGCCCTGTAAGGAACAATCTGTATTTATGGAGATATATAATTTTCCCTTTTTGCAAAAGGCCATCCTGGAAGCAGAGATTTCTAGCTCCCTGGGTGGCCATTCGCTGTGGATGGAAGCCGAGTACCACACTTTTGACCAAGATTTCTTATCTCTGGCTGAAGGAAACAGTGCTGGGACCAAGCCGAGCTCAAAAACGAGCTCCTTGCTACCTATGCCTAAGCTATATCCTCATATGAACCTCCTGCCTGTTGCAATCCTTCATAAAATAGAGGCTGCACGCTCAGTAGGTCTATCCCACTAGGCGCTGTGTACGCAGACGGGTCTCGTTCATTTATCACTAAACGCCGCGTCCTTTGGGAACAAATGTAGGCTGGATCCATCACTTGTTATTCTACAACACAACGCTGCTACGCAAGTCTTAGGCATCGATTTCGTTTGGCTATTATAGCCCTTCGATTACCTCGCTTTCGACCGATACATTCTCGTTGTCCAGTAGGGAGTGACGTTGTCGGAGGATCAGGTGTCCCCCCGGTTCAGGTGTCCCCCCATCGTTTCATCAATACTAAACCCTAACCCAACCCTAACCCTAACGCCTCGACGGTATAGAGTTTGTATTCGATAAGCGCCCACGCCGGACAACTTTTAGGGGGGACACCTGATCCTGTGACAACGTCACATGGAACTGTTATACATGTCATTTCCGAAATGGCGGTTTCAAACAAGACGTTGACTGGAAGTTTGCGATTTTCTCGCAAACGAAAGACGTGGAGTCACTTTTTTGACGATTTCTGGTTATTAGGTAGGTATATCTACCATTTGAGACCAACTTGTATGAACGTGTCAGTGGCCATTTAAATGTATAATAGCAGACTTAAATTTGATCTTGGATATTCAGTTTGAGATTCAGTTATTGTCAAAAAGATGGTCTAGTATATTCTCAATCCTTTCCCATACATGTGTCATCACATCAAAAGTATAATGACTCTATACAGCAAAATTTGCCAGTGGTTTATTCGATGACATTTGTATCCGGGACCCACTAATGTGTTCGATAAACCAGGTGTTGGACAATTCGGGTTAGATTGTACACAACTTGAGGAGGATTCACAACAGAGTGTTGGATAAATGAGAAATCAGCAGCTGTGACAGTCACTGTTACAGTAGTTACATAAGTGTTTTGATTAAGTTGGTTGGCACATCCTGCGTGAGTACAGTTTGGTGAGACCATGCAGTCAAAGAACCTCACTGCAAAATGTCACATTCCCTTTCATGTTAATAGCTATTTCATAGTTCTAAATTGATGTACTGTAACATCAAATGATCTGGCAAATTTGTATGCTCAAACGGTAGCAGGTCATCTGTATTTATCGCTCTATGCTATGGGAAAGTACAGATTGTTGTAGTTTGGTCTGCTAGTTGACAACAGGAAACAGTATTATTAATTAATCAATCAACTAAAAAGCACTCTTTTAATGAAGGTAAATCACTTGTCTAGTCGCTAGCCCCGATACAAGTAATAGCCCACCCTATTTCCAGTAGCAGGGTCAAATCCACACTCTCCAATAAGGAAATTCACCACTGCCAGATGACCTTCCTGTGCACACAAGTGTAGACAGGTGTTACCCAAGTTGGTAGACTCAAATCTTCTGTCTGCAAACTTTAGAATAAGGTATTTCACAATATCTAAATGCCCACCAAAGGCAGCAAGGTGAAGAGCATTCTGACCATCCTGGGGATACAAAAGATAAAATTTTCACAGTAGTTATGCATTGGATAGTACTTGAGTATAATGTAAAATTTCAAGGAAACCCCAAGATATAGGTATACGCTAAAGATAAATACATTGCAATTGGAACCAGCAAAGTTCACTGCATGGCGGAATACTTCAATTTAACTATTCTAGCACACTGAATCCAATACAACAATAATCAGCAAATCACGCAAATTTACATGTAGATTCACTTCACATTACAAAACAATACTCTAATACTGTAACTATTGCCAGTAACTCAATATCAGCATCCTTGCACTACCTAGCAAGGTCATATATAGTAGCCATACAATGGCCTTCTGTAAACTAATTGTTTGGGGAGGGAGACAGTTAGAGGATGGAGGGGAGAAGGGGGGGAGGTTGGTAGGGTAGGAGGTAATATGACAAAAATGATTCAACAGTTAGGAAGTATCAGGAAACAAATCTACCTAAGTATAATGGGATTCACAAAGCAAATCTTGGGAACATTCCAACCCCTTCACAGAGACTGTGAGTAGATCTCTGAAGTGCTATCACACACACAAGCACACACACACACACACACACACACACACACACACACACACACGAACACACACGAACACACACAAGCACACACACACATACATACACATACATAAATATTGCAGGAAAGCTGGCACTCATCAGCCCCATGCACTCATGTAGCAGGAATAAAAGGTTGTGTAACAGTCCTATATATATATATATATATATATATATATATATATATATATATATATATATATATATATATATATATATATTATTAATAGACTAGTAAATTAGAATAATTTACAACAAGTCACTAATTATTCTAGACCTATAATTACTGTCAATGACAAGGCAAGTAAGGCTCAGCTCTCTTCCCGTTGTAGCTGTCCATAAGCAAATGTAAGGAGGCGCCAACAGCAATGCCAAAATGGCGGGAGGTGCAAAGAAGAACGTACTCCTTAATGCCCTTGGGCAACTGCCAACGTAGAAGAAGGAAACCTGATACGACCAGCGACTGTTCTTCCTGCTCTATCTCAGCCTGACAGACTACCCATGGGTGAGGAGCGCCAACAGCAAAAGCCGAAAAGGCGGAAGGTGCAAAGAAGGACGCTCCCCATCCCGTGGAAAGCAGCAAGCGATGGCGATGGTAGTCACTGGGAACTTGATGTTTCGAACGGTTCCCTGCCTTATCCATTGACCGATTCTTTGACTGAGACGTCACTTCAAGCTTATCTTCAGCAATGATCACCCGCGTGTTGTGTTGGCCGCCATCTTTGGCCAACAACGCGTTATTATTATTATTATTATATATATATATATATATATATATATATATATATATATATATATATGTATATATATAACCTCATTGATACGAACTCGGTTAAGAAGTAAGATCAGATATTGCACACAAAGTTTCAATATCCCAGCTTGCAACCCATATAAATTAATATAAATGAACTCCGATTAGTAAGCAAACGGATAATACGAATTATCTGATAAAGCGTACAGGTTATTGTTCCCCTATTAGGCTTTTTATACATAACTACATCAGATAACAAGTACAAGGGGCCACAGCTGGTAGTTTTTCAGCTTTCACTTGCCACTAAGCATACAGAGTGAATATCGTGGCAGTCAAACATAAAGGCAAACTGAAGACGACTACGAAGATGAAGATTGCTGAAAGATACAATATCCCTAAGACCACCCTTTTCACCATTGTCGAGAACAAGACTAAGATCATGAAAGCCTTCGAACAGTCCAAATTTGAAGCTCGAAGAAAACGATTATGCGCCACGGTGCATGAAAACTTTGAAGGCTCGCTGCTGAAGTGAATCAGCCAGGCAAGGAGCATCAACATTTTGCCTAGGGTGATAGATATAATAGATACTAGGTTAAACATACTCGGTTATAGTTTGCCTTGACTTAAAATGCATGATAGCTTGTAGGGCTGACATTTTGTTGATTTTTGTACTATATAACTATATGTATTCAGTGTTCTTGCCAGACTGAAACTATTTGAACACTTTAAAACAAGCGATTCAAGTTTAAAAAACTCGTGGGCCGCCCACGGCCGTGGAAACTCGAATCGCTTGGAAGTTGACATTATTCCCGAAACTAACATTTCGAAGATCTCTTCTACTCCAAAAGACCCTTCGCTGATTAAATGAGGAGCAAACGTTCCAATTTCGTCGAATTATAGGCGAGAATTGGGTACTGCCTTAGCATCCGCCATGTTGTTGACATATATATATATACATCGTTACAGACGTTCCGGACACTTCCGGTCAAAGTGAAATAATATAGGGACCGCCAGAAGGCGGCCCAAAAAGTATGTTTATTTTGTAATCTTGTGCTTATTGCCACATGAGTTTATGTATTAATTTTACTGTTTATGATAGTAAGTTAATGGTAACTGTATTCCTTGGTAAAAATCATAGTGTATAATGCTGTCGAAGTGTAACAAATGACACGATTTTGCCCCAACATTAATTCTGAGCTTCCTACACCACTGCTAATATCACCAGTTTATCGAGTCTAACATGCAGGTATACACACATGTGGAGGACCACACGTTCATGAGTACAAAATAGCTACTACTATAGTTAACAGCCCACAAGTGAAAGGATGTCATATTATTAAATTTTAGAGGGTAAAATAAACAGTCAGTATAAACACAAATTTTTACAAAAATATGCTAAAAGTTCAACTTGGAGAAAGCACACAATACATAGTACAAGGACTCATTAATTTTATGCAAGGAGGAAATCATATAAGGAGCGTGTATGAGCCAAGTTATGGGATTGAGATCACTGGGTATTCAAGTAAACTAACACAAACACACAAGTTATAACAGACAGCATACCTGCTTAGTAGCAAGCACATCAACGTTCATCTTCTCAATCAATTCTCTGACAACATGGAGATGACCATATTTTGAGGCAAGATGAAATGCAGTCCAACCATTCTAAAAGGATATAATTGCAAACATTGTGAATGAAAACAAATTTAATGGTTGAGATAACAAAACACTATAATACGTTTCTGTTCATGAAAGTTCCATCTGTTGCTGCTTTGCAGAACAGCATCATGTTACATACCAAAAAGTCCTATTATCATGTCATGTGATTCATTGATCCCAGACCTATTATACTCTTTCAGTAAGAGCTAAGTTTCAATTAGCACTGTCAGAGTAAATATGTGTGTGTGTGTGTGTGTGTGTGTGTGTGTGTGTGTGTGTGTGTGTGTGTGTGTGTGCACGTGCATGCGTGCACATTCGTCAAGAAGCTGAACAATGTTATCACATAGTATTCTGGAGAAGCAGTGGAAGACAGGAATGAGTACACAGAGTCTTCACTACAAAAGAATTAAAGTATATTCAAGTACTAGGATTCTCCCAATTTAAACTGCAGCTACTGTACGCATATGGATGGAAGGTAAGGGGACACTACACATTGGATGTCTTGTGAGGGGTGTGTACAGGTAAGATCCAACCAAGCATTACTGTCCAGAAGGATCCACAAAATTATTCATCTTTGAACTACACACAGGTTATGCATAGCAGACTGTGCCTTGTTCGGATTTTGTTTGTTTCCTGTTTGTAACATCATGAATCAGTAACTGTTCTTAATGCTTCGTGGAACATCTTTCAGATGACATTGTAAATTTCACGGATCAACAGAATAGGAAGAGAAAGCAACTTTGGTAACATTGCACATAGGTTAGGTTAGGTAAGCTTATTTAATCTGGGAGTGCCTTTAGCCAATGGCTACTATGATCCTAGGCACCCAGGAAACAAGATACAAAAAGCAAAACAGAGATAAAAAAAGGATAGAGAAAGGAAGAAAATATAAATAGAACAGTCTTATGTGAATTAAATTACAATGAATCAAAATAAAGGATATGCAAAAAATATCAGTAAATCATTTAATTTGGCAAATTACATGAGTAGTCTAATGAAGATTCAAATAGAAATATGACAAAACAGTTCATCATGCAGGACATGCAAACTACTATTATAGTAGTGATCCTGTTTGCTGCATGGTAATAGTATGTATGTGTGAAATGTCATTAAAATGTCAGTTTTATGGAGACCAAGAAAAAATCTCTTGGGTGAACTTTTCATACGTAACCTACCTCTACTAAAACCTTATACAGTATGTTACCACATGTTACCGCATAGTGCTATAATCAAGTGATGCCTTGCAATTTAGCAATTTAAACTAAATTTGGCCAATTGAAGGGTGAAAACACAGGTTTCCAGTTATAACATTTTTACACAAATTATATCCTCTAGCCAGAAAGATTTTTTTTGGATTGCTCACTTGTTTGTTCTTTTCGTATTAGTTGTATGTGAATTGAGAGGGATCTACAGATCCATCTAAGACAAATTTAGTCTGCATGAACTGCTATGTGTTCCAAACTCATTTCAGAAAATATAAACAATTGCTAGTTTAGTATCATCATGCACAGATTCTGAATATAAGATCTTTACTCCAGCAAGAAAGAAAATGAGCAAAAATCTTGTCGACTAAGAAGAAACAATCAATAATTTGAGGTGCCATGTTTGAACTTTATTCCTGGAGGTTCGAAACTTTTACAGGACAGTAATTTTATGAATTTCGAAAATGACTTTGGGTTTTGCATTATATATAATCAATCAATCGCTTGATCATCGTCAACGAAGATGTCTAAGATCTTTCAAGTCAGCTTACACAGAAGCCAGAGTGGGCTGTCCACTGGAAATGTTTATTGGAGCTGCTCTGGAGTAGATTGACGAGCTGATGGACATGATTCAAGCCTCTAGACCTCAGAATCAGCTTTGGAAATAGCACCTAGCCTTGTCAAGTGTATGCTGATGTGTTATTCAAGATCTTCACCTCAATGCGTGAAAGATACAACACCATTTTTTCAGCCTGGCTTCCTGATTAATACCCCTGCCTGCATTTGCAAAAATAAAAATGCACACAGGTGACTTTCAAATGATCTGCAAAATTTACATCCCACAAAAATTTCAGACAGTAGGGTAACCTGTGCAGATAACCCAGAAGTGAGTGCTCATGGTAGTGCATTGGTAGTAAAGGCATAGAAGAAAATTGTGCTTTATCATGGAACTCAGGATAATGTGCTGAAATCTCAGATATTTTCAGTACTCACTACTACATATTATACAACCGGAAATATTAGCGACCATTATTTTAGTGATTTGCATGAAATCGGGGTGAATAAATATTGGCAATAATAAAATTTGGCAGTTTAGTGGACCAAAGATTATTCAGAATTAAATTGACTATGCTAATCCACTAAAATCTGTGCTAACAGAGTGTTTATAACTGCCTGTTACTTGTTTGGAATGTGGGCGGCACTTGTTGTCAATGTCATCAATTAGCAGCTGCTCTTGATGCACCATTGAGTGTCTTTCAGATGACATTAGAAATCTCACAGATCAACAGAATAGGAAGAGATGGTGACTTTGTAATGTTGAGCCTATGTACACATTAACATCACGAAAATTAATGGTTGTTTCTCTGAGGTTAAAGAAACAATGAATTTGCCACGGGTCAAAATTCCTTGTGATCATCTTGCTTTCTGTTTTCATTGTTTCTGAATACAGTTTATCAAAATTTTTGAAATCATCTGGGATAAGTGATATAATCAGGTATTTCTTCGATGTATGCACATTTATCCTAAATTTATGCAGTTCAAATAGCAGGAAAAACGGTTTTCTTACCTATAAATTTTGTCAAGTTAGTTATATATAACCTATCCTACAGACAATTTTCAAATGGTTCACTACTCTGTTTATGCTAGTTACATGAGAATCCTCTATGATTTTGACCCATGGCAAAGGCAAAGTTCATCAAAACAGCTATTTTTCAACACAGTTTTTCTTCCTTTGAGAATTGGTTACCGTTAGTTATACATAGCGTCCTAGCAACTAACATACATACATACATACATACATATATATATATATATATATATATACAGTGTTAGAAATAATGGTCAGTATTCAAACATTGTCTGACCATTTTGGCATATTGTCCGACCCAAAAATTTTGGGTCAGACATTTGGCTGAGCACTACATCATATTCATTTCACACACCAAGTGATGATACCAAGTCATTCATACTGAGAATGTCTATTTATGCTTTCATTATTTGTTGATGCACATCTACTATGGCACTTGTGTACTTCTCCAAAATATGTCCGAGCAAAACTGAAATTGTCTGACCCAAAGTAATGATGCTAGGACATTTGTCCATCCGATACTTGCTCCTTATTTCTAACACTGCATATATAGTATATGTATGCATGCATGTATCCCACTGTGTGAGCAGTATCCATTATCTTCAAAGAGACAGCCTTGGGTATACTCGCGATATACCGAGGTACGAAATGACCCCAATTCCTATACCCCAGTTTTTAAGTGTCGATAATTGATAACTTTCTTGCCAACAGGATGATGCAACAGCAGCACATCTGCTATATGTACAATGTGTACTAAGCCTACGAATAAGCTTGCATTGTTCCTTTTAGAAACGTTTTTGTCTACACCTATCATTTCAGACACCATTGTGGCGTGTGCAGTCTTTTAGGAGAGCAGTCCTCTCATCTGAGCAATAATCGTGAATTCTTCTAACCCTTCAATTACGACCTTCACGGATAAAGACTGAAGCAATCATTTACAAAGGAGCATGTACTCCAGTAAGCTTTGTTTCTTCCCTTAATAAAAGCTGTCCACCCTTGGATTAAGTTAAAAGTGTTATCTTCACATTAGCTGTACGTGCATATTCAGTATCCGGTATAGAATCTGTTGCAAAGTTTGTCACTGAAATGAAGAGTTGTAAAGATATAATAATCATGCATGGTTCAGCTTGAATTTAACACCAAAGTATACCTTCCCTGCGAGCAAAGTCCTCCTTTCAAGTGGGATACATATTAGCTTTTTCTGGGTACATGGGAATAATATACTAAGTGTTAGGTCAGGCTGTGCCTTAGTGTATCAACACCTAACACTTAGTATATTCCCCATGTACCCAGCAAAAATGGGGTGTAACTAATAGTATACATATATCACCCCTAAAACATCACCAATAAATTTTGGGTTACATGGTATTGCTCTTAGACTTGGACATGGCTTGTAAAATATAACATAATTACGTTTATTGCAAAAAAGGTCATAATATAAGGTATTCAAAATATTAGGAGAGAAGAATTGATAGGAATGGTGTAGATGATGTACAAAGTGTGTATCATGTAATAAACAACAGCTTAATTACCTTAGTTCCAGCACCAGGGTCAAATCCACACTCCTCCACGAGGTACTTGACTAATGCTAGATGACCTTCCTTTGCAGCCCAGTGTAGACAGGTATAACCATAATTGTCAGGCTTAAATCTTGTGTCTGCAAACTTTGGAATGAGGTATTTCACAATATCTAAATGCCCACCACAGGCAGCAAGGTGAAGGGCATTCATATCACCCTGAGATATACAAGAGAATAAAATGATTATTTACATTGGATAGTACTAAATAAGGCATACACCAAAATTAGAAATGATGTCACCACAAATTGTACCCTATATCACACAAAAATGAGGATATCACGGAAAGTAGGGAAGTTGCTCTATGTACACAGGATATGGCTACCAGTGATGTCTTATCCCAGCATTACAATACATTTTTGATAGGTAAACAGAAACCAACTATATTCCGAAGTAGAAAACACCATATTATTACTACTTTCTTGTAATCTTGACTTTTACATTTAATACATTCATGGCTACAGGAAATGATTGCTGAATAATGCTATAACAAGGTAAGCGAAAAATTAAATATTGCATTTGTTTTCATTCTTGGTCAATTCAGACACCAAAAAAGGATTTTTTGAGATTTTAACAAAACTATACCAGCTAACAACTGTTACAAGCGAATTCACATGGCTCTGAGTCACATATTTTGCTAGCAACAGATTGTGAATTGAATTGTGTTTTAGCATTATTTCTCCTCCAGATAGGGCAATATCTGTCTTTTACCAAAATCTTTCGTCATTGAGCATCTTTCACACAGCATTGATAACTTCACATATCTAGAGAAGGTGACTTTTATGACTTTGCACTTACATATGAGTGAAACGTCACAAAAATGGCAGTTTTGTTGAGGCCGAAGAAAAAGTCGCTTAGCCGGACCTCTAGATGCCTCTGAATCTCACCAAATCCTACTTCTATCGAATCTTAAGATGTTTCGGTTTGTGAAAATCACTCCAGGCATAGTGCCATAATTAAGCAGTTTCTCACAATTTGACCATTTATGCTAAGTTTTGGCCATTTGAAGGGTGAATAACTGTCTTTTTCAGTTATAACTTCCTTACGGAAGCTTATAACCTATATCCTGGAACAATTTTTGGTGTATTCACCACTTGTTCTTTCTTTTCTTGCTAGTTTCATGTGAATTGAGAGGGATCTAAAGGTCTGGCCTAGGAAAATTGTGTCTGAAAAGTACTATGTACTCCAAGCTCGTTATCTTTCTTCAGCCAGTAGACTGTATTGTGGTTTTGGTGATGATGTCATGTGCAAGTGGAACGTATACATATAAATAAATAAGAAAGATGTTCGTGGAACGTGTGACAGCACGTGACTCAGGCTGGAAAGGCAGTTCTGTTCAACAAGAAAATTTCATCGAAAAAGGCAGTGGTAGAAATCTCGACTTTTAACTTTGAAACTGTGATATGCTATTACTAAAGGACCAAACCCTCAGAATCAAATCTCAGGACAATGTGCGCTGCTCTTTTAGGTTTAATGTTCAACATCTTGTAGCTGGGAACCAAGCTTTTGGGCAGAAATCCTTGGACAAAACAGCCATGGAGTGGAGCATCAGCACCAAAGATTCGATTTAGTAAGCTTTCAATCTGCAGGGGCGGATCGAGAGGGGGGTTGCTGGGGTTGCAACCCCCCCTTTCAGACTTTCCCCAAAGAATACACACAGAACAAATTAGATGCTACAAGCTGTATCATCAGCAGTACGCCATGGCCATTCTTAAACTCCTCAGAGGGAAGGCTAAGCTAGTTTAGTACTTAGAGCAGAGACTCCAACTCTCACAATTAAGTGGGAAATCTCCTGATTTTTAAGAGCCGTTTTGCAAGAATCCTTCCAATCTCCCGTTTTATACTCTAAACCTTCCGAATTTCCCATTTCCACTAGTTAACTTTGTCAATCTAAAAGTGCCTAAGTGTAGAACCTTCCTTTGGCAAAATCCAAGCACAAAAATGGAGAAAAAAAGCACCTTTTGCCTAGTGACCTCAGGTATCCATTTTTCACCTAAAAATAGATTATGTGTATGATATCATAATCACCTAAAAATAGTCACTGAGTAATCAACTGCAGGCATTATACATTCTATATATTCATGGGAACATGAACAACTTGAACATAGCTAGCAAAGCACTGGTTCATGCATGCATGTCAGAATCATTGTCTTCCATTTTTCCATTAAATTTGGACTTAGCCTTCCACTTGCACATCAGGTGAGGTTTGAGCATTGGCTAGAGTGGGACGGAATCTCAAGCACAACAGTTTTACCATTGTGATTGAAATTCAACAGGTGTCACACAACACGTTCGCCATTGTGTAGCATTATAAGGTCATAATTTCGACTAGTGTGTAGTGTATACCAGCATAATAGTGTATGTACATATGGACTATATGTCAATATGTACATGCATGCTCTTGATTGCAACCCCCCCTATCCAAAATTCCTGGATCCGCCCCTGAATCTGTGCTTTTATTTGAACCCTTTTTCATGTTCAAAAGCCAAGATCTTCACCACCAATTTTCTGTCTTTCTAGATATTTGCATATGGTGTAAAGAAAACTGACTACATGTGACTTGCAGAGGATATAAAACAAGCTTTTTTTCACTTTCGAAGGTAAGTATAAGTATGACAGATACCATTTTGGCTATTTTCAGAAAGTCTACTTACATTTAGATGAAAAACAAAGCAAATACTTATAGTACTCTGAAAACGTCAGCATTTTGTTTTATGCCTAGAAATCGAACATAGCATACCTGCATGGAGGTATAAGATTCTGCAAGAGGATAAACTAACAGTAAATAGTGCACATTTAATACCAGACAATGCAAAGATTTATATGCAAGGAGAGAATACATATATATATATATATATATATATATATATTATATACGATATATGGACACGAGATCAAGATGGTGAGAAGATGGCGCGTTGGAAGATATTAATTTTACCTTCCTACCCTATTCAGAATCAAATTTCACCTATAGTCATAATTTAGATTAGAAGTCAATTCACAGAATCACATTCTCTGCTCAGATCATCTTTACATCTGTCATCTTGGCTCAACTCGCCTGATGATCGTTTCGTTGTTCAGCGCTATGTCGTCTTCTTCTGACAGGGGATCCTGTTTTATGCGGACGTGGTATGCCTATACGCTCAGACGGCAAATCAAAATACATGGACCAGTCTTGAACAGGTGCCTTGGGTCTGGAGTCAGTCCGGTCGATCCGTCTTCTATAGCTGTCACTCACATGGTGGAGAGTTCAACACCAAGTACTTCTCCCTAGGTGAGTGCGGACACGTCTGACGTCATGAATGGCACTTCCCCCCTCCCTCTTCTCATTAACCCCGGTCATTTCACGGGCAAAGTCATCAAAAGAATCCCGCACGCCTCCAGACATCAAGCTGCTTGAAGCTGTCAGATATCTTGGACAATCTCAATGCTAGTAATTCTAGCGAATCGTGGGAGCGGCTATTTCTTTTCCTAAGGCGCTGCCTTCAGGCACCGAAGAAGGGGGGTCATCACAGATCTAGAAACCTAGCCACTGCAATCAATGAAGCTTTGGCTAATGAGAAGGACCCTGCTCATACTCCTCCCACACGCGTTCGAGGTACTAATGCATGCATCTTACAGCACGAGTGTCCTCAAAGCTGGAAGATAGAGACTTTCGAGGGGCAGTCCGTATAGCGAGCTCTCAGGATACCTTCTGTGTTCCTGATGACAGTTCCCTGAATTTATTGAGGGAAAACACCCGCCCCTCACCCTGATGGCTACTTACCCAAATTTCAATCTCCTGACATACCCCTAATGGTATCATCCTTTGAGGTCACCGGGGCAGTGTACTCCTTCCCTTCTGGCTCTGCTAGGGGTCATGATGGTCTTCTTCCCCAACATCTGAATTAAGGATCTCATTTCCCCTACCCATGGATTGGACTCTTCCAGCTTAATTACCTCCTTAACCACCTTCATCAATAAGGTTATTTCTGGCAACGTTCCTATCTCAGCCTGTCCATTCTTTTTAGGGGCTAATCTTATTGGCCTCAACAAGCCGGACGGAGGCATCCGACCAATTGCTATAGGCAGCACACTACGCCGCCTTGCTGCCAAATGTGTCAGTGTAGCAGTCAAGGAGGAAATGGGTTCTCTCCTTTTCCCCACACAGCTGGGCTTTGGCACACCCATGGGAGCTGAAGCCACTGTACATGCAGCCAGGTCCTACTTGAATGGGATGATTCAAGGGAATTTATTGGTGAAACTTGACTTTCAAAATGCCTTTAACAGCATCCGTCGGGACTCAATGCTTAAGTCAGTCTTGGAGAAGGCCTCCCTTGTGTTTCCCCTCGCTTTCACATCCTATTGCCAACCTTCCTCCCTTTTTTTCAGCAACTACATCATCCACTCATGCGAAGGAGTCCAACAGGGAGATCCACTTGGCCCACTCCTTTTCTGTTTAGCTATCCACGATTTGATCACATTACTCAAATCAGAGTTTAATGTTTTCTACCTGGATGATGGCACTCTTGGCGGGTCTCTTAAAGACATTAAAGTGGCGGGTCGGTCCGCCCATGCAATTTTCGCAAAAACTTTCGCTGTTATATCGATGCTACTGAATGATATTAGTGCCACTACTCCGATTTACCTTATTGAGCTAACTATAAGGCCTGTGTAGGCCAAGGAATAAATGACAAAAGTCATACACTGAAGCAGAAACAAAGCTCTTTCCGTTCGCCGTACTTTGACGCTTCATCGAGTCAAATTGCAACGAGAAACAAGTACATTTGGACACAAACTTGTAGCTTACTCTCATATTTAAGATCATATGTATGGAATTTGGGAATCTCCTCTGTTTAACAGAAAATCAACTATTTTGCATTGCTGCGGGTGCAAATCGCCATTTTGGGCATAGTTTAGATGTTGTGGCACAGTGGAAAAACAGAATTTCCGCAAATCCATACATACGATCATTCACCGTACTTAAATGAATGCTCAGACGAATTTTGACAATAACACTGGGCTTCATGCAGGAATAAAGCGTCAAAAATGGTACGACGATAATCAAGTATACCAGTAAGCGCGTTATATAATTATATTTATGGCCTGATAATTATATTCATAGCTGCTGCAAATGGCGACTGACCCGCCACCTTAAGTCGGACGTCACACACATCTGAAGGAGCTTGCTCCCAATATTGGGTCGAAGCTCAATTGCAGCAAATCGGAGTTGATCTGTGTGTAGGATGCTACTAGAGATTCCATCCTGTCACATTTTCCATCTCTTCGTGACACACCTCCTGAAAGGGCCACTCTCCTTGGATGGTGGAATTGAGGCCATAGAGATAATCCTCCAGCTGAAGATGTCCAACCTGGAGAAGCTCGGGGAGAGGCTCAAAGTTCTTCAGGCACATGGTGCCTTGTGCTTATTGAGGAATGCATTTTCACTCCCCATGCAAACTCTTTTATACCCTCCGCATGGCTCCATGCCATCAGTCCACCTTCCTGTCATCCTTTGATAGCCTGCAAAGGTCTCTCCTAGAGTCAATATGTAATATTCATCTCACTGACCCTGGTTGGCTACAAGCCTCCCTCCCAGCTACATTTGGTGGCTTGGGGGTTAGAAGTGCAGTCATGCTGGCACCGGCTTCCTTTCTGGCTTCTGCTGCTGGCTGTGCTTCTCTCTCCCAGGTTATCCTCCCTGAGAGGCTGCACAATCAAGACAACAATGTCTGCACAGAAGCTATGCTTGCATGGAGCTCTGCATCTTCTGTTGCTGTAGCCCCTTCAAATGGTTCTGATGCCAGCAGGCAGAAGTTCTGGAATTAGCCCATAATTGAGGTCACTTTGACTCACTTCTGACCACAGCTGACTCCAGAGGGAGGACACAATTGCTGGCATCAACACAGAAGGAATCGGGGGCTTGGCTTACTTCTCCTCCGGTTTCAGCACTCGGCCTCCGAATGGGGAATGAAACCATCTGGACTGCAGTGGGCCTTCGTCTTGGAGCAACCCTTTGTGTCCCACACGATTGTCCTCGTTGTGGAATGCAGGTGGACCACTCTGGAGTACATGGGCTCAGTTGCCGGAGTAGTCAAGGTAGATTGCCCTGACACACAGCACTGAATGACATAGTTCATCGAGCCCTTTCTGCTGCCAATGTGCTATCCACACTGGAATCACGTGGCCTATGTCGGTCGGATGGTAAGAGAACTGATGACCTCACCATCATACCCTGGGCTAAAGGCCGTGCCCTTGTTTGGGATGTGACGTGTAGGGACTCTTTTGCCCCATCCAACATTCAGATGTCATCATCCCGGCTTGGGCTGCTGGCCAATCATCCAGCGACCAAGAAGCGAGATCTGTATGCTGAACTATCAATATGCCACATATTCCAGCCCATCGCTTTTGAGTCTACTGGAATTTTTAGGCAAGATGCCTTTGATTTTTCCATGACGCGTACATTAACAAATGACCCACTAACATATTTGAAACTATGCCACCGAATCAGTGTGTGCATACAGAAATATAATACCACTTCAATTTTAGGTTGTTGTACTGTGTAAAGTTTTTTGTTCTATATATATGTGTGTGTGTGTGTGTGTGTGTGTGTGTGTGTGTGTGTGTGTGTGTGTGTGTGTGTGTGTGTGTGCATCTGTCTACTCCGTTTACTTTAAATAATAATATATTAATGTTAATATATATATATAGTATATATATATCCCAGTTAGTGAAAGATCAAAGGAAAAACTGTGTATAATATATGGTGGTTATCACCCGGGTGATAACCACCAGTCAATTTGGTGTTAATGAAATCAATTATTGTCAATCAAGTCTCCTAATTGAAAATCCATTTGCATTGGATAGACGTTAGTTACATCCCAGTTCACTTGCATAATATCCAAGTCATCGCTCGTGACCTTGACTTCACCTCGGTCTTGGGCATAACCTGGATATCATGCTCATACTGGGATATAACATATACACAGTGAAAACTGGATAAAACAAAGTCGATTAGTACGAAATATTGCATAACACAAACGAATTGTGTAGCCAGGTACTACACAATATAATTTTAACTGCTTTATATGAAAAAAACCTGTAAAAGCGAAGACCAAAACCATCAAATAGCCTTTGAAAATGGAAGAATTGTCCATGCTAATGCCTTTCAGCTGAAGAAAATCCTACTTGGATAAACAAAGGCTCTAAATCGTTGAGTAACTGTCAAATATCCAGCAATTTCTTGTTACTCAGTAGTATTAAAAGATGGCTGCCTACTTAGAATCTCCAAAATTGGTGACTTTTGATTCCATAATCCGTTTTTTAGAGGTACAAATGATGCTTAACACACAAAAAGATGTTCTTTAGAATCTTTTAAGGCTGAAACTTGTATTAAGTGTAAGTTTCCAAAGATTTCCTGGTAGAAATTGATAGTTTTTGTATCATATTTCTTATAAAAAGTAATGATTTTCAGTGTACCATGGAATTCGTCTTAAGCGGTTTTCATTGTATATGTAATAGTTATACAATGGCAATTTACGGAGCATGGATTACACACGCACGAGACCCAAGGGCGCGTAGCGCCCAAGGGTAAGTGTGTGTATAATCCATACTCTGTAAATTGTCATTGTATAACCATTATATTACCCCCCCCCCCCCCCCAGGGCTTTTATTTGTGTAGAATCAGCTCGCCGATATTTAGCAGAGAATTTCTACATGCGATAACGAGAATCTAAACTCTTCCAATGCTGCTAAAAGTCATTTTAAGGACAGTAGTGCACTTGTGAATAATGTAAGTGTACAAAGTTTTCACACTGGCTTTGAAGTATTCGAAAAGCGGCAAGTTTCACGATGGTATGCTTTTGGTTTCGAGAGGTTAGGCATAACCCTAGATATTCTATGGTATAGCAAGGCGGTAGCCACTGTTGCTTTAGTAAAAGACTGGCCTGTCAGTAAATTTATAAGTTCGAGCATAGATACAAAATATAGTATCTATGGTTCGAACAACAGTACTATCCTCAACCTCAATGTATGGGCAGCTGCCAAATGAAGCCATACAATGTGCTAGATTGTTAGTGTAATGACTACCTTTAATGTCTAATTACCCTTTCCCTAATATGGGCTGGGGTATAACTGAAATAAGAAGCCAAGCGGGCTCTTGTTGCAGTTACATCCTGGATATGGGATTAAAGTTAGCGTGGTTACTCCGGAAACAGGGTATATATATATATATATATATATATATATATATATATATATATATATATATATATATATATATATATATATATATATAAATATATATATATATATATATACATATATATATACATATAGTCTATCCTTCCGGCACACCTGAGAGATGCTCCCAATCGCTACCAGTCTGAAACACTTGCCCTCTGGAGAGTTGGCCATGGTGCAGATGCACCATCTGGCCAAAACCAATCTTGTTAAAAGGCCTGGGATAAGCCATTAGTGGAAGCCAGTTTATCCGCTTTAATGGAGCACTCGGCCCAAGACCAGCAATCTAAGGCCAGACTACTTGCAGTCCAACGAAAAGAATCGGGTGCCTGGCTCACAGTTCTACCTGCATCTTCTCTTGGTCTTTGATTGGAAGATGATATAGTGAGAGTGGCAGTGGGTTTGAGACTCGGTCTACCGTTATGTGCTCCACACCGGTGTACCCAGTGTGGTGTCTGTGTAGACAGCTCAGAAACACACGGGCTGAGCTGCAGAATTAAGGAGTATAGGTCGACACCCCCCGCCACGCTGCCTTGTATTACTTGGTAAAAAGAGCATTAGCTGCAGCAGACATTCCATCCATGTTGAAACCAACTGGTCTCTGCCACTCAGATGGAAAGCCAGCTGATGGCGTCACGGTGATTCCATGGAAGAGGGGTAGGACTCTGGCTTGGGATGTCACATGCTGGGACACACTTGCTCCATCCTACATCCCAAGTGCCTCCCTGGGAGCAGCCAAGGTTGCAAACATGGCAGAAAACAGAAAGATCACTATATCAGGAAATCTCTCAATCCCAATATTTTGTACCAATCGGGCTTGAATCTCTGGGAGTCTTTGGAGACAGTGCAATGTCATTTTTGAAGGAATTAGCTCATTGTATCAGATTGAAGCCTGCCGATCCTCGATCAGTCTTTCCACCATTCATGTCAAACAATTAGTGTAACTATTCAAAGATTTAACTCAGTTGCAATCCTAGGTTCTATTAACAATCAGTCTTTTGTTTAGTAATTTTCCTTTACTTTGCCCTCTGGGCATGTTTTGTCCGTTTGCTGTCGTCATATGTAATATAATCTATTCATAATATATATATATATATATATATATATATATATATATATATTATATTATATTGGTCTCTGTACATGCAAATTGCACTGGTTACAACAACAGCTTGGTTATAGCAGCACAAAACAATGGAACCAATGGTGCTGTTGTAAACAGTTTATATATAAGGGAGAGTGTATGAGCCAAGTTGCGAAATTATCTTAGGGATTGTTGTGCATTCAAGTAAGCTAACAACAAACATACCGGCTTAGTAGCAAATACATAAAAATTCATCTTCTCAATTAGTTCTCTGACAATGTGGAGGTGACCATATCTTGAAGCATGATGAAGTATAGTCCAATCATCCTAAAGGGATAGGAAATGCAAACATTGGGAATAAAAACAAGTAATTAGAGTAAAAACCTCATGGGAGCTGCCGCCCCACACACTCAAATCACTTGCAAAGCAATGAAGAGTAACTGCTTCCATGCATTATAATAGATTATGTAGGGAAAGGTATGGATTGGAAACTTGCCCATGCAAAAATACCCATGTTATGAAAACTGGCTGATGGTTCAGTGCGGGAAGATTAGGTGCTTATAACATTGATTGCGTAACCCAAATTTTGCTATGCCCAGCCTACTACAGCAACCTATCTTCATATTACAGATAGCAGATCCCTAAACAGCTTGCTAGACAGTAAACAATTAATGAGGGTATAGACTATGATATAAGGCTGGCATACCAAATAAACAAGTATAGTTTCTTCCCTACTAAGGAATTTCTAGGACAAATAGTAGTACCAAGCAATATTCATACATTTAAACTACAACGATATTGAAAATAGAACCAGTAGGTCAAAAACTGGTGTGACACACAAAACTGCAGGGGGTCAGCACACAGCCTTAACCAAATGGAAACATACAATATGATTTGAGTATTCCTTATGAGGCTCTTAGCGGTGGTGCTGATCATTGGTTGGTGTCGTAGATGCTATTAGCCTTGATATTACCAAGTTTAGGGTTGGAAATCACTGCTGCTATGAATTAGATAGACACATCACCGTTCTTCAGCTACATCCCAGCACTCCCCATCTCATGGGGCTTGCAACTTCACTGATGGGTAACCCCTGATTGCACAAGCGGGTCATCAGGGATGGGGGCATAGCAGGGTCCATATCCAGTGGGTCTTTCTCTCTCACTGATGTCTAGTGGCTCACCCCCAGTTGGGTGGGGTCCAACAAGGGGGCCACAATAGCCCACACTGCAGGATGTGGTATTACATGTGTGTATGTGTGTGTGTGTGTGTGTGTGTGTGTGTGTGTGTGTGTGTGTGTGTGTGTGTGTGTGTGTGTGTGTGTGCGTGTGTGTGTGTGTGTGTGTGCATGCGTGTGTGTGTGCATGTGTGTGTGTGCATCAAGCAAAAACCAATAGCCCACCTTATTTACAGCACCAGTCTCAAATCCACACTCTTCAATGAGGTACTTCACTACTACCAGATGACCACCCTGTGCAGACAAGTGTAGACAGGTGTTACCCAAGTTGGTATATTCAAATCTTCTGTCTGCAAACTTTGGAATGAGGTATTTCATAATATCTAGATGCCCATAAAAGGAAGCAAAGTGAAGGGCATTCTGACCATCCTGGGGACATAAAAGAGATATAATTTAAAAGAATGATTATTCATTGGATAGTTACTTGAATATAAGGTAAAATTTCAAGTTAAACCCAAGAATTGGCTAAGCTCAAACAATTTGCAATTAGAACCAGCAAAATTCACTTCAATTCTTTGTCCTTGGACAAAGGAAACCTAAGTACGGATAGTAGCCTGTGGCTGGAATGTTTGCACCAGGTGCCAAGAAAGAGAGGCAGTTAATGTTTCATCCACAATTTGTAATCTTTAATCTGTAATTTGTTTTCACATAGCTCCCAGGGGCGTAGCTCCATTGTTTCCTGGTTGCCAGGAAACCCCCCTTATTAGGATCCCTTTAAATGAAGCCACCAGTATGCTAATTAATCATACAATTAATCCCAACACTTTCTCCAATTGTCACCTGCATACACCTTCATAAATGGTTCTACAGAGCACATGACAGCAAATGATGTGAATGTTATTGACACTTTGTGTTCCTTTTAAATGTGTCGAGCTCCTTGTCTAAAACAAGCATGTATCACTATGGCCTTAGTTTTCAAATTACCAATACTAACCAGTGGTGCTCCTATGCATGCATGTGGCCCACAGTGTTGACATTATACACATACTATAACAAGTACTGGCTACATACACGTAGTACAATGTGTCCACAATACCACCAAAGACTTTGGTACACTGTATCATGCCCATGATCTTAGCCTCTAAGAAACCCCCCTCTTTTTCTTCTGGCTACGCCCCTGGCTCCAATGGTCAGAAATAAAGAAAAACAAGTTTCCATCCCTTTGTTTCGAAACAAAGGGATGGAAAGCTTGTTTTTTTCCTTTATTTCTGACTATATTGTTCAAAAATGTACCCAGCACTCAAACGGTTTCTTTGTAAACTCTTAAGTCTTCATGAACCACCTAAGAAAAGTGTTAGTATCCAAAAACTAATGCATATAAGAGCTTCAAAATGAAACATCATGAGTAAAGTTGGGCTATTACCTAGAAAATTATTCCAAACTTGAGCTATAATAACGCTTCTATTCCACTCCAGGCCTATATACTGGATGGGCTTCCTAGCTCAGAAGGTAAAGTATCAGCATACAAAGCTGAAGGTCGCCAGTTCGATCCCAGTGGAAGTCTATTTTCTTCATGGCCGTTTTTTCTCCACAGTACACTAACTAGGCTAGGTTAGGTTACCCTAACAGTCATAATCATTAGGTCTGTTAGGGAGGCAGGAGGTGGCTTTAATGCCCCCTTTCCTGGATAGTGGATTCCATTAAGAAATCTTCATATAATATAGCACTTCCGTTAATTATATTTGTTCCATTAAATGAATTGAAAGACTGTAGCATGGAGTAAGGGGGATCAGTTGCCGTGAACAATAAAGAAAGGAACAACATTTCATCATGCAAAGTGAGGGGCACAACAGAATACAGCAACTGCTGCAATTAGACATAATACTGTGAATCCGGCCCTGTTAATCCACCACCGCTTTATACGCCAAACCTGTTTATCTGCTTGTGATATCGCGCAAAACAAAGGCGCACACTTCACTCTAATTCATCATTCTAACTGTTCTTTAAGTCACAGTACTGTACAACACATGCAATAACAATTAAATCAAGACAATCATCAAAGTAGCATACCGGAAATAACAATAATCACATGTAATTACTACACTGACAGCATTCACACATGCATTCATGCTAGACTACGTAATACATTCAGAAACACAACATAGCATCCTAGATTAAAGAGTTCATTACATTTCCTGCCGTCTTAATTAACACGGCATTGATGGAGTGTAGCGGTCCAGTGGACGACTGTCTCTAGAAGGATACCTTCGAGTTGGTAACTCGCCCCTACATGTCAGAAGAGGAATTTGACAGCTCATGAGAAACATCAGATGGCCAGCACTACTGTACATATCGGCAAATCTTCCTGAGGAGTGAGTCATTTCTTGCAGCCTTTTGTACATCTGTTGCGGTAACAGGCAGTGCTTGAAGTTGGCTAATGTTGAACATACAGGCTCCATCGTCTGAAGTAGTGATGCTTGTTTGGAGGGAAAGACGAGATAATCCGTCAGCTTCGCTGTGCTGGAGGGTTGGCTTGAAAATGATGTCATAATCATAGGCTGATAGGAGAATAGCCCATCTCTGGAGTGGAGACGTTTGGCTGACAAGGCTGGAATACCCTTTTTCAGTTTAAAGATAGGCTTATGATCGGTAACGAGAATAAACTTCCTTCCATAAAGGTATTGATGGAATTTACACCAAATACCAATAAAAGGGCTTCTCTTTTAATCTGTGCATAATTGTTTTCACTGGATGACAGAGACCTTGAGGCAAACACAATTGGTTGCTCTGAACCGTTTGGCAAAATGTGGGAAACCACTGTGCCCACTCCACAGGAAGAAGCATCTGCTGCTAAGTGGATTGGTAGCTGGGAATCATAATGTGTGAGCACTTGTGCTGATGCAAGCTCAGCTTTGGCTTGTGTAAAGGCTTTGGAACATGCCGCATTCCACTTCCACTTGGTGTCTGCCTTGAGTAAATAATGTTGTTGAGAGGATTAAGAATGGTGGATAGATTTACAACAAACATTTCATAGCAATTTACCAGGCCTAAGAATGAGCAAAGTTCCGTGCTATTCCTTGGAGCTGGAGCATTGACGATGGCATCAACCTTAACTGGGGTAGCTTTGATTCCATTGGCACTGATGGTATGCCCCAGGTACTCCACTGAGGACATGAGGAATTGACACTTATCCCTTTTCAATCACATACCATGTTCCTGTAGGCGTGAGAGCACCCTTTCTAAGATATCCAAGTGACTTGCCTCATCTATGGTGCTAATGAGGCTGTCATCAATATAGCAAATTACTCCTGGGATACCCTGCATGATGGTGTACATCATTTTTTTGAAAAAAAAGATAGGGTCGACCCCAAAAGGGAGTCTGTACAATCCCCGATGCGTATTTGTGGTAGTGTATGTGGCAGATTCTTCATCTAGCTGAAGCTGAAGCAGAAGGTATGCCTGCGAGAGAGGCAAAAAGGTCTTCTGGTTTAGGTAGGGGATATTAGTTGACAGCCAATACCTGACTAATGGTGACCTTATAATCTCCGCAAATGCAAAAACTTCTATCTTTCTTTAGAACTGGTACTATCGGTGCTGTCCATTCACTGTGATCAATACGCTCCACGATTCCATTTTCCCTAGCTTGTCCAGTTCCTGCCCAATGGCACCTTTAATGGCAAATGGCACAGGACGGGGCTTGCAAAATTTTGGTGTAGCCTCAGCCTTGACCCTCAAGGGGTTAAGGCTTAGGCTCAGAGGAGAACTCAGGACGCACGAAGGCACGGAAGAGGAGTTCTACTCCAAGCGAATTAAGGCTCGGAGTAGAACCCTTTCGAGCCCAAAGAGGGCTGTAGAACCCTTTCGTGCCTAAGGAGGCTCGAAAGGGTTCTACAACTCCCAGCCCTTCCTGAAAAAGTGGCTGGTATTGGTCCAAGACAGAATGTAAAGATGTCATTCGGATGGCATGGGTCCTAGTGATTGTGGTTCAATAAAGCTTGAGGTATTTAAGCCAGTTACGGCCAAGTAAACTCGGACCGTTGCCATCTACTACCACAAGGGCCAGTATCGCCAGATGGCCCTTTTACTGAACTTTCACATGAAGGTTACCAATGATTTTGACTGGCTCACTTGTGTAAGTCTTGAGAATTACATCAGAAGGGTGCAGCTTTAACAAGGGGAACTCTTTTTGTCTAGTGGCTTCTGAGATAATTGAGACATCTGCTCCTGTATCGACTTCCATCTCTATGGGAATCCCATACAAGCACATTGATACCTGGATGGTAGACGATGAGTGCTGCCCCAACCTGTGAAGAAAGTATTCGTCTCCACAGGTGTCATCTGCCTCCATGGACTCCCCGGAACAAACTTTGTGAGTTTTATTCTGCTGAAGATGCTTGGATCGACTTTGGTTCGTTCATTTGAAGATTCGGCCCGTGACCTACACGCCAGAGCAATATGACCCTTTATTCCACAAGAGTGGCATTCTGCTTCTCGAAATTTGCACATACTGGCTTGGTAACCCATTCGGTTGTATCTCGGACAAGGAGAGCCTCGTAACTTAGCTGTTGTGGGCGTTCGTTGGATGCTTTGAAAGCTTTAGTGTCACGATCGGCGGCCTCCATCCCTAGAGCAAGTTCCATCGCCTTGGCATAAGTAAGGTCTACTTCGGAAAGTAGGGGTCCCTGAATGGCTTCATGCTGCAATCCACACACAAATCAGTCACGAAGGGATTCCTCCAGGTGTTCATCAAAGCTGCAATGACAGCTAGTTTCCGTATTCAGACGTCATGATCGGCAATACTTTCAGTGCTCCCTTGATCTCTTTTATGAAACTGAAAACATTTGGCGATTATTGCTTGTTTAGGCTCATGGTGTTGACAGAGGGCAGCCTTGATGTCATCGAAGGATTTTGACTTAGGAGCTGCTGGAGCAAGTAGATCACAGAGAAGAGCATACATGGACGTTCCAACAGCAAAAGCAAAATGGGGACTTGAAGATCACTTGGAACCTTGTTAGCTGTGAAGTAAAGTTCCACTCGTTCGAGGTATGCCTTTACAGAGTCCGTTTCGGGATGAAACTCAGTAATCTTCCTGTAGTGAGTAGCCATCACCAAGGGATAAGCAAGGAAACAACAACAACAACAAAAAAGGATCCATAATCGTCATCACCAAAAAGATGTGTTGTCGTGCAAAACAAAGGCACACACTTCACTCTAATCCATCATTCTAACTGTTCTTGAATTCAAAGTACAACACATGCAATAACAATTAAATCAAGACAATCATAAAAGCAGCACACTGGAAATAGCAATAATCACATGCAATTACTACACAGCATTCACACATGCATTCATGCTAGCCTACGTAATGCATTCAGAAACACAATACAGCATTCTAGACTAAAGAGTTCATTACACTGCTGCAACAATTGTGCATAAATTCATTTGTATGGCTTTACTACTGATGTAATCTGCCATTCTGCTAATCCACCTCCGTCATGATTAATGACATCACTTACCCTAATTGTATGTGCTACCTTACACTTTATCTATCAAGTTAGCAGATGGCTACCATGATGACGATGACAATGACAAAGACTGTGAGCAGGAGCAGATGAAAGTTTAACTTACGTAACTGTTGCACAGAAGAAGGAGATATATGATTTCAAGGAAAACCATACCAAGTCAACACAGGAACACTTTCATTCCATTTTTCTAGTAAATGGAGCTTCCACATTGCATAAAGAACAGCAGGTGATGTTATAAAGTGTAAGGCAGATTGGGATGGCCATGAAGCACATCAGCGAAGCCAGAAACATTTGTAGAAACCAAAGTTTGAGACACTTGAAGAAGACTGCATTTTTGTGGCTGATACAGGAATAAATGACTACTGAACATTCAAATTGGTGTACATAGGTTGAATTTATTTATCCGCCAAAAGAATCCCAAAACTAATTGCGGCAGATTAATGAGAGTACACTGTATATTTAACACCATGTGCAATCATTATGGAATGACATAAGGGCTAAAGGGTATAATATTTATTCCCATTTTCATGTGTACATTTTGACAACCAGATACCTGGCCTCAGAAAGACAACACTGAAGGCAAGACAATACTGGGAAACACAACATATTAATATATATATTATACCAACAGTTAAAGAAAGAAAAGAAGAAATAAGCCATTCTTACACACGTAACATGAATAATATTTGTCCAGATTCAGTACAAATGTGTAATATTAGGCCTTGTCCTAGCTGCACCAAAAGTTCATTAGTACACAGTTGCATCGAATAGTACATCTGCAACACCAGATGCCTTGTTTGCAACATATAACTGAATGTAACTCTCGTGGACTGGATGATACAATCATCATGCAAGATGTCACATCAACTTTCTAACCTTCAAGCCTGAAACCAGAAGTTGGCTATTTTCAACTTGCTACCATTGCTAGTTATTTATTTGGGAAAACTATTGATTTTCACAAACAAAAATATTCATGTGTAAACTTTGGAACAACTTCGTAAGGAACTCTTCTATTGCCCTTCCTCACATGACAGGAATATTGGGTTGTATTAGTGACAGTCCCATATGTATGAAATCTGAGTCACTTCAAGTTTACTAGAAGTATTGTAAGGTATTTGTCAATGCCCTTGCCCTATATATTTTCAATATTTTAATATTCTAACAGGTATACACACAGCAGAGGACCACATGCTCTCAAGTCAAAGGACATTAATATATTATTTTTTAATTTAGAGGGTACAAGCAACACAAATATTATGATGTGGGCAAAGACAGACTAAATGACTAGGGATGATCAAAATGTGGACAGTACATGCTTTGCTGTCCCTTGCGGTATATGCTGTGTATATGGGAGGCAGACCAATCATGGCATCAAAAATGATAAGGACAGTCTTCAGTCAATAGGAACAATGGCTAGTTTAGCATCATTATGCACGGAATATGTAGATCTTTACTCCAGCAAGGAACTATGAACTAAAAACCTACTCAATAAATTGGACTGCTATTTCAGGATGACCATTTTCATATTTAAATTCTTATTGGTAGTCAGTTATAAATACTTAGACTGTGAAAATTATAAGATTATTGTACAAATTGTCAATGCATAAATGAGCCACGTTATTAACCTAGGGATTGTTGTGCATCGTACTATAATAAGCTAAAAACAAACACAAGTTATTACAAACAGCATACCGGCTTAGTAGCAAACACATCGACATTCATCTTCTCAATCAGTTCTCTGACAATGTGGAGGTGCCCATATCTTGAGGCACAATGAAGAGCAGTCCAACCATTCTAAAGGGGTAGAAATAGCAACACTGGGAATGAAAGATTCCATAGAGGCAAATAAATGAAACACTGTCTAAAGTTTCCAGTGCCTGTGGATGATACTCTGTTGGTAGTCAGAACAGTTAAAAGGTAGCCATACAATAACACTCTTACATCTTATGCACATGCTGCTTGCAGACTTTCCATGAAGTACTCATTTTGCAGTTACAAGCTAAGTGCAATAAGCATGTGTGGGCATGCATGTACCTTGTCTATGCATGTAAGTAGTGCGTGTGTGTGTGTGTGTGTGTGTGTGTGTATGTGTGTGTGTGTGTGTGTGTGTGTGCCTGCATTTGTGTGTGTGTGTGTGTGTGTGTGTGTGTGTGTGTGTGTGTGTGTGTGTGTGTGTGTGTGTGTGTGTGTGTGTGTGTGTGTGTGTGTGTGTGTGTGTGTGTGTGTGTGTGTGTGTGTGTGTGTGTGCCTGCCTGCATTTGTGTGTGTGTGTGTGTGTGTGTGTGTGTGTGTGTGTGTGTGTGTGTGTGTGTGTGTGTGTGTGTGTGTGTGTGCCTGCATTTGTGTGTGTGTGTGTGTGTGTGTGTGTGTGTGTGTGTGTGTGTGTGTGTGTGTGTGTGTGTGTGTATGCGTGAGTGTGTGTGCAGTTGAAATGATTTAGGTGGACAAGAGACAAACAACTGGAGCTTTTGGTGCAGAAACCCTCAGATATCCCATCGTCTGAGAAACCGCACTGGAGAGGTTGTGTCTCCACAATTTCTCAACCAGAGATTGTATGTGGCAGTTCAAAGGGGGAATGTCGTGTTTATTCTGAGATCCTTGCAGCATTGCTCTATGCTTGATAACATTTCATAGGTCATAGATTACATAAATTTTATAATCTTGCTATAGTTTACTTTTTGATGCATGAGTCATGCATGTGCAAATACCCCATGTAACCACACGTACATAATATTATTCATAATATTATGGGGAAATTTTCTATCAAGGATAATTTTAAGTCCACAAATCAAGCGATTTACAATATTTAGTTACAAATGCAATAAGTTGAAAAATGGGGGCAACAAACTACTATGCTATATATATATATATATACATATACATATCATTGCTGGCATTCAATCCTTCCTGGCAGATTCTGCTGGTGGACTGGATGGGCTTCGCCCACAACACCTAAAGGGCTTAATATCATGCTGATCTGGCATTAGGGCTGGCATTTTAGTTGAATCTCTCACTAGATTTGTCAACTTGATCCTTAGTGGTGAAGTTTTGCAGGTGGTCAGACTATACTTCTTTGGGGCCTGGACAACATTGTAGCAGGGCATCTGGACAACATTGCAGCAGGGCATCTTATGCTGAAAGTGGACTTTCAGAATGCTTTTAACACAGTCAGGAGACACAAGATACTCTTGTCTGTTTTGAAAGAAGTGCCAGAAATCTATCAACGTACCCATGCTGCTTACATCTAGCCATCCTTCCTGTTCTTTGGTTATCACATCATCAAATCGGCAGAGGGGGTACAGCAAGAAGACACTTTGGGTCCCCTTCTGTTCAGCCTATCCATCCATCACTTGAAATCAGATCTGGAATAGATGATGAGTCTGTGAGAATATATAGCCGTTGGCCTGCACATAGGTGCCCCACTGTTCAAGCCACACCAATGTGTTCTTTGTGGAAACCATGTGGATTCCTTAGGTACCCACGGTTTGCATTGTCGGAAGAGTGTCACCTCTGAACAATGTTGTCAAGTCCACCCTTGCCTCAATCGAGGTTTCATCCATTTTGGACCCTACAGGGTTATCTCGTTCAGATGGGAAAAGGGTGGATACAGTGACTGTGATCTCCTGGAAGTCAGAGTGCCCCTTAAACTGGGATGTGACCTGCTGGGACACCTTTACTCCCACCTACTCACCCTTAGCTGTTTCTGGGGCTGGCCTTGTTGTAAATCATGCAGAATCACGAAAGAAAGATCTACAGGGAACTGGAGCCCACACACATCTTTATCCCCATTGGATTGGAGACTACTGGTGCTTTCAGTAATGAGGCACCAACATTTTTCCAAGATTTAGCCTCCTGTTTGAGGACTAGAACTACGGTAGGGATCAAAAAAAGTTTACATTGCGATCCACAATACGTGCGTATTACATACGTATTACTGTGTGCAATTACTCTGCGTAATAACAGAGAATACTGTAATTACGTAGCATAATTACGTAGCACAGCTTTGCTCTGTTGTGCCTTTAGAAAGTCTTTCTGTGCTTTTCAAACGTTGGTTAAACTTCGACCTTGTTTCTAGTATGCCTTTGAACAGGCGTTGGCCGACCTACGTGGAGACTCCTTGGCCAATGTCGCAACTTACTAGTTCGGCAAATCACACATCAAGATGAAAATGCTCTCTTTCTGACCAAAGCACTAAACCACACGCTCTCCTCTGCAAAATGGGAATGATCTTGGAGAGATAAGCTTATGGCTACGTATGTAGGTAGGCTATGAGCTGATAACGAGTGAAAATACCCATCTACTTCACAGGTTTCTTTAGTGTCTTCTGAAGAGTCATAATCAACATCGATTGCCATTTTCCTTGATTTCAAAGACTTTGAAACTAAGTTAAAAGACTCAGTTAACGATATTTCCAAGGTCGCCGCTATGGCCATTTTATCATTTGTACACAACATGCATGTCTTTACACACCAATCACCTTATTTCAGTGACAATGGCTATTATATCCCCCAAAACTGATTGAATATTCTTATTGTTTTGAAATTCTGATGTCTCAATTTATTTTTTGCTGTATCTCTATTTTTTGGAATCTTTGTACTTGGTGTTTCTTTTGTGTTTTGCCTTTGGCCTTTTTCCCCCTCTTTTTCTTTTCTGGGTGCCACTTATAGTAGCCTCTGGCTAAAGGTTCCCCAGATTAAATAAGAATACCTGATACCTGATACCTGATGTACACACACACACACACACACACACAAACACACACACACACACACACACACACACACACACACACACACACACACACACACACACACACACACACACACACACACACACACACACACACACACACACACACACACACACACACACACACACACACACACACACACACACATACACACACACATATATGGGATGTGGGGCAATCACAATATAAAGAGAACAGCATACAGTGATACATACCTTTGCACATTTGTGTACATCCAAACCATGTTCTTGAACAAGCCAGTGAACCAGTTCAATGTTTCCTCCAATAGCTGCCCGATGCAGTAATGTCTCTTCATCCTATATACAAAAGCCAAGGAAACTCAAATTCATAAGGAAAAGTCATTGAAGACAATAAATCACACGACATTGTAATATTAAAAATGGTAAAAGGATGTAGGATTGACACAGGATCATGCAAAAAGGCTTTATCAAAAAGGATCCTCTAAAAACACTTGTAACAAGGGTAAATTGCAAAAGAGGTACAGGTCTGGTTTGGCGAAGGACAAGACGAGTATAGGGTTATTTATACATGAGGTTAGACAGGTATAGGGCTAAACAGAGTTTAGTTGGACTGAGTTAGACTAGTATCTGTACCGTCACATGACTGGCAGAAGATTCTGGCCAAACATTTTGCCACAATCTGGAACATTATCAATAATAGTCACTCTCACTTCTCTTCAGATCCAAGAGCCGTCACCATCACGAAATTAGACAATTTCAAGAAAGAACAACTCTGATTGCTGAAGAAGGACCAGACTCCATGCAAATGACAATAATATCTGATCCTGATCATGCCACCTGGTCTTTGCAGCAAGTGGCAGTAGTACCTTTTAAGATAAGGGACATCTGCCCCAATGCCACTAGCCCAAGGGATCTTGTTCATTTTAAGGTGACTGTTCCCAAGCCATGATGCCTTATATAACCTATCTTTATGCTACAAGTACAACATACTTGATTATTCTTTTGTTGCTCACTTGCTTTTTCAAATTGCAAGCCAAGCCAAGCTTTCCCCAAAGAAGAAGTTAGATATCACAGACATGTGACGCCATGTACATGTAGATATAAAGAATATCCAACTCCACTCCAACACTTTCAGAATCTAAACTTTGTACTGATAGTGGGTACTTTGAGGGATAAAATATTCGTGGATGCTAAATACAGTAGAATCTCACTTATCTAAACCTCGTAGTTACGGGCACCCAAATTAGCCAGACAGTGTTTTCATGCATGTAATTCTATAGTCAGTACTAATCTGGACTACATTTATTTAGTGGTCTATAGCTGTACTATATGGTGTAGATATTAGTTAAACCACGGCTCTTTGTGGTGTCCATCATTTATCACACTTGCTTCGCTCATGTGATTAAATGACGCAACACCACGAAGTGCCATGGTTTAACTGACTTAGCTAATGTTTTCCCACGGATTGGCATGGGAGGTATGTATACCCTGTAAACAGTTGGCTAATTTAGATCCCAGAGATGAACAAACATAGCTTTTTACCAAGAATTCTACCAGTAAACTACTGCATGATCGTACACATCGTCCCTAAACTTAGGACCACTGAATACGGAGTAGGCATCCTCTGAGACCAGGGCGACTTGTTGTCTAAACAATCAATCGAAATTGAGTTGAAAAAGGTGAACATTGAAGCCGAACGAAGAGAAGCACTTCTGCTTGATCGATTTCCCAATTTGCTCAGCCGTAATCTGGCTCTGTATACAATTATGAAATCCGCATTTGACAACGGTAATTTCAGCAGATATCGATATATGATGGAAACTTTTGGCTTGCAAAGCCTGTCGATCACACCTAACAGCTTTACTCGCCTGACGACTGTAACAGCATTCTCACTAATGTTGTCTGCTTTACAAGGCAAGGGTCTGCACAAAAAGTCAATGTGCATGCTTTTTAGGCAAAAATACCGATTTTTGCCAAGCTTTATAGCTAGTATGAAAGACCACTTTTCAGTCAGGTGTGTGAAGTTAAACTATAGGGTATTTGCATAAAAAGACGATTGAAATATGTACAAAGAAATTCAAAGCAATGCCATTCATGTAATGAGGGGATGCATGTATGGTACATTGTCCTTGCTCTTCAGGTAGAAGCTATACAGTAACTGGCAATTGGTCTTGTGATGACTGTTTGTTACTTAGCTATGGCTGTAAGCATTGTCCTCCTAAGGTTACATTCATCACATCGTATCAACAACACACTACTCCAATTTATATTACACTACTCTAATTAATATCACATTGAATCTTATGGTATCCAGTGTATAATAAATGGGAATAACCATGGTAACATTAGCTAAGTGCATGTGTAAAATCATGTAAATCACTGGCTGAAAGCATCCACTTATTGTGCACTGCTTAGAGAAAAATGAAGAATAACAAGAATACGAAATGTGAAATGTTTCAGTCTACACAGGTACTAGAGGATGCACAAATATTTCGAGGTTCCCTTCCCAGCCACGAAAGTACAAATTTTTACCCCTGGAGAAATACTTGCTATATGATATAACTGCGAAGTTCAGTTTGCGCAATATTGGAATAAATTCAGCTATGATTTCCAAACAGAAAGGCACACGTAATTGAAACTGGCACTGAAAATGTTGCATGCTCAATTTTTGTGACTATTCCAGACAGTATTTCTGAATTACAGTACTGTCGTGAATACAATGGAATGAACAATTTCCAGGGAACTACAATATGGGAAGCTACAAAACAATAATAGTACAAAAAGGCAATACCTCAACCCATACAGCAATATAGTGGCCTATTACATGAAAGGTATGGTATATTACACTAGATATACACTAAGAACCATCTCAACTGTAGTAGGTGTCCAAATTCATCATTTGCATCTGCTTGACCATACAAAACAAGACATTTTGCCAGAACCTCAATCACTGAATTAAAGGGCGCTGAATATTCACAGATGTAAATAATACTTACTTTGTTTTTAACCCTCAGGTCACAGTTGTACTTGACGAACAAATGCTTCACCAAAGAAAAGTGGCCATAGGCTGCAGCACAAGTTATAGGCCTCCGTAGCTTCTTCTGCAAGTGAAAATATATCACATAACTTCTGTATAAAGATGAAACAATATTGTCAAATAAATACAAAATTTGGCCATCATAGACAGATCATTGCATTGAGTTATCAGACATAATAGAGCAGATAAAGAACATTATTCCAAATATATACTTATGCTTCCTCGGCTTCACAGGACATGCATTACATGAATCTATAACAAAATGATTATATGGCACAGTAACAATGCACTTGACGTAGTTGCAGCATTATATACCGTATACTGGGAAAGTTTCAAGGATATAAAGTTATGCGAATTTCGCGAAGTCGACAGCATTCGCAAAACTTCAATTCATGAATGCTAGCTTTGTTCTATACATCTATATACGAAATGCAGTAATTTATGAAAGTTTTTTGGGGAAAAATCGTGAAATTTAGGGATTCACGAAAGTTTTACTCCGGGAAACTTTCCCGGTATACGGTACAATGAGGAATGGTTATGAATACCACTGCACAAAGTTTGGTAATACATAGTACAAAAAATCATTAACCCTGAAAGTAGATGGTATTGTGCATGAAACATAAACCAGGGATTCCGAAGTAAATCAGCACAAGTCTCATTTACTGTACTGATTAAAGATGGGTAACCAGCACTCGCGTGTGATATGCAGATGGTTTGTGTGTACTTGTGCAAGCAAAAATACATGCAAATTAACACCTTGTGAAAGTCGAAAGTATAGTTCAGATGTGAGTAACCGAGCAAAAAATGCCTCAAAAAGTAAATGAAATAATGGTGAAGTGGCTGAAATCTAAATATGCTGGTAAAGCAAACAAGTCAATGTGAAACATAACATTTGAGTCGTGTGGGGAAATTGTAGGCTATCGTGAAGCTTAGCACAGTTCTATCATGGTACTGTGTTTGACCTTATAGGTAGAACTTCGGATCGCTGGTACATTACTATTGATTCTGCCTCCCAGGGGCTACGGATCTTATGTAGACACTTACATCATGACCACACAACAAAGATGGGGATACGTAGCAATGGGTAGCAAAATACTGTGCAACAACTACAAAAATGCTAAGGAGGGACTATAGCCATCCACAGTACACACTCTTACCTATAAATCTTATAAGATAAGCATGAAAGTGGGCGATTTCCGAAGATAAGCTTTTATTTGGACAAGCAGCTGGAAGAAGACAACGAACTCCCCTTGATTGAATTGGGCTACACTTCTATGACTACAGCATGTTGGGATATTCTCCATGAGTTGATCTCAAGGTGGTATCCATAACATCGTTCTTACAATCAACCGTCATTTCACTCTCCAAAATAACACATACATTGCATGCTGAAAATACCAGGGGAATTAGCACATCATCATTTTTACTCACACGAGTACCAACTTTATACTCACACCAGTAGTATTTGATGCTTGTGTCACACGCATGTAGTATAGCTACCTATCTTTAATCAATACTGTAAATACCAATTAATACATTTCTCTGCATGACCTGTAATTCTGTAGCCTGTTGCCTGTAAACCTAGGATGAGTGTACAGTGCCTATACCTGGTATACAAGGTACGTAGGCCTTAAACTGAACTGGAAAATTAGCTTGGGACAAGTAGCACACATAGCTAACAATTAGCTATCAATGTTTGTCATGTGGATAGTGAAGTTCCAAGATTTGTGTCAAACTCTGCACTCAGAGATTCTAACAATAGTACTACTGCTGCAAACAATTCCACAACAGCCTTTATAGAATAAAAAAATGACAAACACTATACGTATAGTCACAACTTAACCAAAGTAAACTTACAGCATCCCATTCATCAGGCCTGAGTCCAAACCTTTCAACCATTCTGTCAAAGATGTCAATGTTCCCACTTCGAGCAATGGGAAACAATAAACTTTCTCCAAACTACAAGAGGAAACATTACAGCTCAGATTTCCATGAATATCATTAGTCATAGCAGGATTATAGGCATGTTCACACAGATTTGCATTTCATCCTGACTAACAGCACACAGGGTATTTATAGCTAACAGCAGCTGTTAAGGACTTGGGAGTGCACATCCTAGTAATAGTGTACCATGTTACAATCGGCCAACATTGCCATGCAATAACACATGATGTCACCATAAATATAGCTGCTTCTTCCGAGGGTTCATGAATTGGTGTCACAAAATAAAGCCACTGTGACAATACTTTTGTCAACCTTTGACAACTGGACAGAAGCCTTGAATGTGTCCTAAACATAAACCAACCTGAATGGATGTGCTATGGCTCGGGCACTTATTACAAGGTAGACAAAAAATTGGATTTATACAGCAGAAAACAACCTATGACTTCTCTGCTTGTCAGTTTTTTGGATTCCTATACCCTGGACTATACAATTTCACCCAGCACTATTTGTTAGTGATATGAACGGGAACTGTATATAGTGTGTGCTTGAATAGAAACCCAGCCCTACATTTTTGGCAAGGTTTCGATCCGGCCTCTACTCAAACCCGGCCTTTCTTTGCAAGCCTGACTTCTATTTTAAGTATATAAGTTTGCATGCACACTTTCGAAAAAGAAAGAGTTGTTAGAGGGCAATATGTGCTGTTTGGCCACAAATTGTTAGTGAAAACCTAAAATGAAAGTAGAAAATTATAATAAGCATAGTGAGCATGCTGTTGCTGTGTTAAAAGATGACAATGTTCCTTTGCCTTTAACTTTAAAAGAATTTGACAACATTTGACTTTCTCCATGACAAGGCTGACATTCTCTTTAATTGTAAATACTCTGTCATGACATGTATTCACACCTGAAAATTGCTTGGAAAAGATCTTTCATTTTATTGCAGGAGTGCCCAGAGTGCAATCGAGCTCAGTGTACATTAGATCTCAGCTTCTATTGAAGAATTGTTTAGCTGACACCCAGCTTCTATTTAAGCTCAGGCCTCTATTTGAGGCCAGCTTCTAATTCACACAAATATGGTGAACGAAAGCAAATGTCAAATCTGCTGCTGTATCTCGGTAATAGCCAAAAATGGGTTGTCTACCACCTGTAAAAAGCCTTGGAAAATTTACATTATGCAGTGCTGAGCAAATATGGACAGCCCGTAATGCTACTGCTAATTTTACTGCTGTTAATTAAAAGGAATCCATCTTCATTTTTGATCCTTAAACCATTATTTTTGTGCTTTCCCGGAAGCATATATACATTCAGTGTTCACCCTACAAGAAATTATTTCATAAGCTTAGCTAATAGCATGTTCCAAGATAAAGATGGAGTTCAAAATATTCTACTGAAGATTTAAGGAGAAAACTGCAGAAACTTTATCCAGGTAAGGGTAAAGATTTATTCAAAAAAACCCACAGTGAGGCTATATAAAATGGCAGTTGCTTTAGGAAGATGTAAACACTCTGTAAAATCTAGATTGGATGGTTATCCGGATTGTATCCTAATTGTATCTACATTTGCAATTCGCAAAGTGATGACAGAGGAATACTAGCATGTGTCATGTTCAATGTTCAGGATGGCAGCATTAAAGGGTTTTGCAGGCACTTGTGATCAATTTCTAAGATTGTTGTAAACTTTTATTGCTTACAACTCTTCAAAGTAAATGTTTGCTGTCAATATTGACAATGAGAGACTTTATGTGAGTACATGTATAGGGTAACACAAAATACAATACTGAGGGCTAGAAACTCTTCTATTTCTATACATTACTAGTTTATTCAGGGTCTCCCCTACATTTTCTCAACTATACAGTGGTCTTAAGTTTTCTTTGCTGTTTTCAGAAACATCTATTGCATAGTCCAAGTGCAACTAATCTTCATAAACTTTGATTATAGCAGCTGGATAGCCAGCATTGTGAATAAGTATGGAATTTAAAGTGCAAAAGACCACTACAAATGAACTGACGTGGATGGCCTGGGATAATGTTGCTCACATCAGTTATATCCAACAGCAGCAACCACTTTCTACACACCATTTTACTCTTTCTGGAGACATGAGACCAATTCTATATGATGCAGATGGAGGGTAAATCAAAAATTGACATAATTTGCTCCCTGAGGTGGATTGCTAAATCCGGAGATGTACTTGGCAAGAAAATGCAGTGTGACAAAACTTGATTTCACCTGAATTTGTTTCTAGTACGAACACACTCAAAGTCACATTATAGGCTTACTATATTGACAACTGGCTCTATTTGGCACACATCCATGATCCAGTTTATGAGCATGGCATTTCCACTTCTTGCTGCAGCAGTCAAGATATTCCCACCATCCTTATCAAAAGAAAAAAGACTCATAGTGTCAAAATTGAATGGTGAACGTACATTATGTGGAATACTCATGCTATCAGTAATCTCCTGTCCCATGTACATTATCCTTCCCATATGCATATGCAATAACTACTACTACAACTATTAAATTCAATTTAATCTACAAGTAGCAATATGATGCTGCATTCTGCTAAAAATTGTATGGTCGTGGACACATTCACATAGCAACAAAAGTGATTCAACCTGCTCTAGCCTATACAGTGTAGAGTTTCTATCAGTTGTCATAGAATCTAGCAGATTGTTAATATACTCTTGACATCCTTGAGAATATTAATAGGTACATGATATACATAACATGCACAAATCACTTTGATCCAATACATAGAGTCTGACTTAACTGGCCAATAGGAAGCATGTTAATGGAGGTGAGGCCTTTGATTTCAGTCCATGCACAGACAGGGGGGAGCATGGTTTATGAGTAAAGCCAATAATAAGTAGTTTGTCAATAGGTTCATAAATGAAAAAAATGTTTTTAGCTGAAAATCAGGAAAAAATGTTGAGGGATGGATTTAAAAGTGTTGTTTAGCTTTAAAAGGTAATGCATAGCGGGAAATCTTCATGGAGTAATACTTTCCCAAATTTCGGGAACATCTCTACATTCGCAAAATTTTTGATTTACAAAATGTTAGGACTTTATTTCAGACATCCACGGCTATGTCATGCTCATGTAGTACATATACACGCTATATAGACAACTGTACTATTCTTCTTTGTTGCAATTGATTTGATTCCATTGCAGTGGCACTAAGATTTTGTCGGCTGTTTTCAAAAAGCTAGTTGGACCACCATATGTCACCTTTTCAATTCTTCAAACGAGAGGATCAAGCAAAGTGTGCACTCCTGAAGCTTGACAGCCCATTACAAAGCAAAGTATCCTTGAATATTCAACTGAATTCTGAATGGGGCAAATGTCTTTGCCTTGAGCCATTTCATTCACACAAAAGTTATTTTGCCACCATCACCTATAAAAGGGGCTCATTAAATTTAGGGATTTAAGAAAATATTATTTGTAAAATTTGCAAAATGGAGCCACTTGAAAAATTTTATCCCAAAAAATTCCCCGCTATACAGTATACCAGATTGTGAATAATCCAAAAGCCCAACTTCTAGATTAAATACAGCAATAATGATAAAATTGTGAACGAAATGTAACACCTTACCCCTGTCAAAGCAGATGCCAAGCATTGCTTCTCAGTTATCAGATACTTGACAATATCCATTTGACCACCTCGGGCACCTACAAAAACTGGAGTCCATTTGTGCTGCATAGAGAAAACGCAGGGTGTCAATAAGAGTCTGAATTTTTTTGGCATATACCCTAGGCCTGGAATATGTAAACAATATCACCACAATAAGTAAACAATGTGTTGTGAAAGCACATGACATTAATCACAAAGATATACTGACGAGTGTAGTCTTTCATGTAATGTTGAGTAAAGTATCATAAAAGCAAATATTAACTTTCACCCAATACTCCAATGTTACTATCAATAATTTCCTTTGATAGTCTAAGAACAAAATATCAATTGCTAAAATGAGGTAAGTTTATATTGCAGTTTTCTTCTCCTGGATCAATCTTTCATAAAATATGCTGTACAGTCCACACTATTAAAAAATACCAATACTTAACACATAATCCAAGTAAGAAAACTGAAAAATAGTAAGTCAAGCACACAAAGAACACCAAGGGTATATAGAACATTCATGAAAACAAGAATTGCTGTTTAAGGGCCAGAAGAGGATGCTGTATTGCTTGAAAGCAATATTAGGAATTTGCAACAGCTACACAATTATCTGGATTTGCACATTCTACATACATAGTATAAGGCTGCTCTTACAAGTTCACCAACTTCAAGAACAAGTTCTAAGGCTATCATAGAAAGAGAATACCCCTTTTCATCAGCAGAATCACCAATATTGAAAATACAATAAATGCTAACTGTCGCTTACCTGCTAATTTTAAAAGTACATTGTATAGTACTGAACACATAGCAAAATCAATCTAGAAATTGGCCGAATGGTGAACATTCCTCTACTTTCAATGAATAGCCATTTTCCATACAATTTTTGTAATTATATATTATATGATATATGGCATAACACAGATGTCATGAGCAAAAATGAATAAACATCTTGTCATACGCTACAAATCATAAAAACTGAACGTTTCTTCTGGTACAAGACAGACCCGAGATGTGGGTGGAATGGGCATCCAGGGCGTCCGTCTCCATCCGTTCTGTACTCGCACCTGTTAGCACTTGATAAATTTTAGTGAAAGGCATTTAGAGAAATTCGCTGCAAAGGTTAAGTGACATTTAGATTTTATTAAATTGGTGTCTGAGTTTTAGAATCCAACTAGTATTACTTGTATATACTCTGCTATTCAGAGGTGGTGTTCTCGAGATATGTGAAGTAGCAAATTGTTTACTTCATCGTTTGGAACCAAGCAATGCCGACATAGTTCACAAGACATTGCTAGAAGGGCACTGCTTAATGAAGTTGAGGATATTCTAGCTCCTTAAAGCCACCAAAGAGAGGGGAGCCATTGCTAAAAAGCGAAAATCTGGTACACATGGCGGGAACTACAGCGATTTCTTCTCCATTACGCAGCGTGCACTTTGATAATGATATTCATAGATCACTGGAATTTGTCGCTTCAGTAGGACAGGCGTCCATTCACGTCCATTTCAAAGGGAAACCAAGGACGGACGTGACAGAACAAATGTTCAGTTTTTTTATGAACAATACTGGTCACATGCAACAAAGATACTTTCCTGACATTGTTTGCTACGTACTTCATTTGAATTCTTACAGATTGTCATGATGTACATACTTCACCAATTCTAAGTCATGCCCAACTCACCTTTCCTTTCATATTGGGATCACAGTGGTAGGTATCCAACAATTCCTTTAAGACATTCAAGTGTCCATTGTAGGCAGCAAAATGCACTGCAGTCCAACCATACTGGAAACAAACAAATTATATTATACTAGTCAGAAGTGTTCACTACCTAAGTACCAGGGTTCTATCTGGGGGGAACCCTAGGTATGTTTCCACCCCACACAAAATTATGTAGCCTTCACTTTTGTGAATGAACACTCTCATGAATTGATCATGGATACATTTATAAAGGGTAGAATTTACCAAATGCTTGTATTAATCAATCTTGAATCCATTGGTAAGTATGTTCATTTAGCAATACACAGAATGCATGCGTTAAAACTAAATTTTAAGAGTTTTAAATGTAAATTGCATATGGCTTAGCTTTGCTCCAACAGCATGGCATGAGCATTCACGCAAGGATTTATTCAATGCATAGGTACTTGCACATATTTGCACATGTGCAGAGTTACTTTCAGAGGAGGGGAGGGGACACAGGGGGTATCCTTTTCTTGACATTTAATCCTACGTAGCTATAGCACACATGCACAATTGCAACAGACTGATCTGTGTATTGTATTCAGAAACAGCTTGAGTGGCATAAAACAGCCTCATTTATCACCTTATGAGGCATAAAAACTAAAAATTTCTCTGGGGATCATACCCCCAGACCCCCTTAAGACCACTATCATTCCACATATGTATCTGCTCTTTATTACATCACTATACATACTTTGCCATTGCCCCATCTTCATCATTATTCTGAAAAAAAAGTGTATACTTTATGCATGAGTGGGTTCTCAATATCATTGAATACACATGTTTGCGGCATACCGCATGTGAATGTGTACATACATACAGATGTGCGGGTCCTCCCCCCCCCCCAAAAAAATGGACACCAGATGAAACCCCGACTACAGTATATGCAGTGAAAGTTTCAAAGCATGGTTCTTTCATGATTTGCACAAATAGTGAACTATCAACAAAATTTTATAGCTTGAAAAAAATTAGATTGGGCTCTTGTGTAGTGACCGAAATGGCTGTCAATTAAACAAACAGCAGTTGTCAACAAACTTTCCGCCTACATTAGAGGAAATGTGTATGTATATAAAGGTAGCCTACAGATTAAAGTCAGCAATGTGCAAAGGAATAATTCAGTGCTTACGACACATCATCTACCTACAAGTGTAAAGCTATTAATCAACAACTAATGCAACTCAGGCCTGTTTAAGCCAGACAATTATAATCTAAATTTAATTTCATATACCCTATGGCGAGAAATTTTTGCAATCACCTAATTTTGCAAATCCTGCTCCAGGAGGGTAGACATAAATTTTTGCAAGTTTTAATTTTACGACTGCAGTTCTCTGCTGTGCAATAACCTAACCATATTACATCCTAGTAAGATTTGTTTGAATGGTACGAGCATACATACGAGTGGATGGGCCGTTGCACATCTTTGACAAATACATGTGGTGCCAGTGAAAATCAATAGTTTTCAACTAATTAAAGCACAAAATGGAAGGAGACCCTGCTAAAAATTTTCCACGTTTATCGTGAAATATAGACACCTAACTCTGGTTTACGAACAACAAGCAGGAAACTCGCACGATCATTATGCAGTGAGTGTTGCTAAAGACGATACCATAGGTCATTTGCCGACAAAGGATGAGGGTGCCTAATCTACAAGCAATCTCCGGTACTGGATGGCAGACATATTATTATGACATAAATAATAAAATGAGACTAATAAATTTTTGTGAAATAAAATTTTGCGAGTACATCCTATTCGCAAAAACCGTGAAATTTTACGACATAGTGTATATCAATTAATCAATCAATCATCCCTAAATCGGGAAAATTTGCGAACAGCAAATTTTGCAAATTGGGGTCAAATCCGGTAGGCAGAAAAGTTCGTGATTAAAAATTTCAGGAGTCTCACCAAAGATTGTCTATATATACCTATACTTTGGAACATGTGCAGAAATATTTGTGACAAAAAAATTCACAATTGGAGCCAGTTCACGAAAAACACAAATATTATTGGTCGTAAAAATTTCCCAATTTAGGGTATTTGAGTGCATCACACCAATAGGTTCTAAGACTTCAAATAGGTCCTATGTATAGTACTGGTCACAAAACATACTACACACTAAGGAAAATCCATACAGTCGTTATTTGTTCTACAGACGTATGCAACAAGTTACACACCAAAACAAGCACTCCACACTCTACAAAACAGTTGAAGACATTTCTATTAGTACACACAACAGACAGTATTCTAGCTGCTTCCTCCACTAGTGACATTCCCGGATACAACCCAGTCAGTATGGGGTCTGTCATAAGTAGCTAATATATTATACGAGATTGAGATCGACTTCTGTAATCCATCAAAGCTTGTAATTTATTCACCCATCAACCATGTTTCTGCCATACACACAATATTAGGTTAGAGTAGTTTAAAAACTTTGTACTGCATGTCTGTAGAATCACCAGGTTACTCTTGGAGGACTGTCCACAAGATCACACACACACATTCCAAAACATCATGCTCATGCAGTGAGAAATTTAAGTCAACACTATTGGCTAGATCAAAGAAGTTGTTTATTCCAGTAACATGATCAAATGTACGTATCAAAAGACTCAATAGGATAAACAATACTGCCCTCCCCTCTACTCACCCAATGCCCAGACCAACTCATCCGCTGAGCATTCAGACTGAATCTACATCCGAAAAAGGTGACCTATTCTGGACTTTACAATAGTTATCCAGCTTCACATCATCCAATTTCAACAACACCTCTACCTCGCCCTTCAGCCAGAACCACCATTGGAGCCTAGCTCCTTCTCTAACAACTTTAACCACCTTAATGTTATATCATCACTCCATACTTTTTCCTGTATATGTTTTTTTCGTCACTAGATTAACAGAAACATTACTCCTCA
>CAUJGJ010000188.1:1049170-1094170 GCA_963170055.1 Halisarca cf. caerulea | reverse complement strand
GAAGATCGAAGCTATACAAACATTGCCAACAAGCATGCATTCGTTTCACCCTAAAATTAACAGTATGGAGCTCCATAGTCTTCAAAAGTGGATTTTGAAGACTATGGACATATTTTCCACAGAATCTGATGCAAATATACATAAGAAAGCACACTCACCAATCGATTCAAGTGTTCATACAACCGAGTGGTACACGGACGTTTCTTGGGGTCATCTTCTAAACACTGAACTACAATTGGCTTCAGTGGATGATCTTCGGGCAATTTTGATAAATCAGCAGCGCATTGATCAACGTCCTTCACTCCTTCGTTGTCAACTGGCTTCACAACTGGAGAATGCTGGGTAGCCACCTCCAACATAAGAATACCCACAGAAAAGGTGTCAATCTTTTCATTGTACTGAGCCCTTTCTTTTGGTGACTCCAGGGGCACGAATGGGATAGCCTCGGGTCCTGGTGAATAAAAATACACGGTATCGTGTTCTTTCAGGCGAGATTGCCAGAGATCCCCGATTTTAACCCTGCCATCTTTAGATATCATAACGTTTTTGACATTTAGATAGTGATGTACGATTGGCTGAGGGAGAGAGTGGAGGTAATGGAGTGCTCTGACGATGGAAAGACATATTTCGATTGCTTCCTGGCGACTGATTTTGCCTCTTTTACGCTTCAAATAATCTCGGAGGTTTTCTTTCATTCTTTCCATAACGAGAATCGGTTCACCAGTTGGATGGTCGAAGTAAGCACCATAGAACTTCACGACGTTTCGGTGATCCACTTTCTCCAGAAGCACACACTCACGATGGAAACCTTCTAACACACTCTCGGTGGTTCCTTCTGCTCCGGCTCCCTCCAACAGGGCATTGTGAATCTTCTTCACGGCTACGGGTTGGCCATCCAAGTCTCCTTCGAAAACAGTTCCCCATGCTCCACGGTTTATCTCCTTTCCGATGGTTAGACCAGGAGGTTTCGGCGCGAAAATGTTGGCTACAGGCAAGGGTGTAGGAGGGTTATTGTGCACTTTGGCCATGATCGCTTTAGGCAGGCTGGTTATTATTCAGTCGACCGCGCCTAATACGTAATATCTGGTGGGCGGTACCAGCGATCACGTGCACTGAAATGCCCCCTTCGTTCATGTTAGGCTGCATGTGCATGCAGATAGTTAAGTCAGTACCTGTGAACTAAGAAATCCTAAAGTATATAGCAATTAACCCATTGCATATATAGACTGCATGGGGCTATGTATCAGAACTTGGTTCATAATAATGGAACTGATCAATGGTATATACCTCTTAGAAGTTTACAAACTGCATGAGAGTTTGTCTACTGCTGCTGCATAGAAACATGCATGACATACTAGCCTAGACTACATAGGGTGGATAACACTGCATGAAAGATAGAAGAAGGATACTGTGGGCTATCTGTGAAACTCGTGCAGGGGGATACAGTGGACCTTTGCTTATCCAACCAGATAAGCCAAGTGTTTGACAAAATTTATGTGTCAGATGAACCAGGTGTTGGGTAAATCAGGCTAGATTGTATGTAACTTAATGATGGGCATCATGTTCACAGCAGAGTTTGGATAAATGTTTTCAGATAATTATTAAACCAGTGTTGGATAAACCTGATGTGACTGAATATGAATACACCACCCTTATAATTTTGGAATTCGAAGGTCATGATCAATCTACATCTTGTACATATCAGGGCTCAATACATTGGGGACATGTAGGGTGGAAATATTTTACCAGCAATATTTAAAGTATGCTGTGCAGCTGTATATACATGCATCACAACATTATTGATATAGCATATTAATTATAGATTTTAATTTCAAATTGATATATATTATGTATAATAATAATACATTATTAAAGTTGCCACTCCCTCATCAAAAGCCCTATATATAACCAGAGAGCTATCTTGACAGATGCCTCCAATTAAATCCACTAGTAGCTGCAAGCTCTGTATGTTCAAAACCTACCAAATCTTCCTTTCCAGGTCATCACCTAGCTGGTGCATCTCACATACACAAACTGCAAACCATCAAGACAATCTTCATTCTTTGCCATGCAGGACACGTGCACACCAGCCAGCATAAGCCAATTGTAGCTTAATTTGAATTACTAATATCTGTGTTCAAGGCTTCTACTTTTTGCATATGTCATTATATCATCACTATAGTACTTTTTGTTGTAACCTTGAAATAATGATGTGATTCCCCTGTACAGCCTGCATGCATGGGGAAAAATTAATGGATGCAAAAATTTACCACTATAAGTCGGTGAAATAAACAGCAGCCAGTGAACCAATGCATTTAAAGTTTCAAAGAATGATAATAATTGGATTGCAATATAAATTCATTTTTATTAATCATTTATGATTTAAATTCCCGCAAGTATGACAATGTATAATTGCAAGCTGCTATATATAAAAGTCAATATACAGGTTGCAAGATTATGGTACTGCATGCATTGTGATTTATAAGTAAGGATTGGGTAATTTTATATCATGCACTTATAACCAATAACAGTTACATTGGTAATTATAGAGCTATACATATATAATACAATATTAATAATGCATATCTGGGTTGCAACAGATTTAATTTGGTATATACAAAATCAAAATGCTATAATATTATAATAGTTAAATCACTAAAAGTAATACTGCTTTAATACTCTCCTAATAAAGCATATATAATATATACACCAGCCATATATAACAATATAATGCATGCCTGTTTATAATTAATTAGATGTGTATGTGTGTTTGCATGTGTGGGTGTGTGGGTGTGTTGTGTGGGTGTGTGGGTGGGTGTGTGGGTGTGTGTGTGTGTGTGTGTGTGGGTGTGTGTACGTGTGTGCATGTGTGTTTGCTGTATTATATTATATGGTACAAAGATCAAGGGTTGTGCTGTTACAGCCACATACATATCAACTGCAGAGCTGCATGATGCGCTGTTTGCAGATCATCCCGCATGGGCATCTCTGTCTGGGATATATATATATACATAATATATGTGTGAAGCACAACACTACCATCTGCAAATTGACCCATCAGCAACACCTCTCCTCTGTACTCGTTTCCCGGTGCCTTCGCTTTCTTGGCCATGTATCTAGAATCGATGTCTGACTCAAGTGCATAGCTTCCCAAGCAGCTATACTGGTCTGCATGTGTTCCTGTTGGTGGTGCGAGGTCATGCATGCGCAGGTGGCCAGAAGTGTCACTACATGGAAAGACCTTGTCCAACGGGATCTAATGATTGTGGTATGCAGGAGAACCCGTGCATGCATCCCATGTAAGACAGATCAGCCTGTCAAACGAGGGATAGTTTCCACCCTATTTTATAGGGCCAGGGCTATCACACATGGTGAGAACCAGAACAAGTAAGAGGAACACCTCACCCAAGTATTGCGAGATAACGGATACCCGTGCGAGTTGATAAGAAGTGCATCACAACCATGCAAGTAGGGGAAGAGTGCAAGAAGATCCAAGGCACATGCTCTGCATTCCATATGTGATGGGCCTATAGGGGAAGACCTTAGATGGGTTTGCAGGCAATATAATGTAAAGACCGTCTTCAAGGGTCCACCCACCCTGAGACATCAGTTGTGCAGGATCAAAGACAAGGATCCCATAGAGAGGTCAACCAGCAGGAGTAGTGTACGAGATCCCCTGTGCCTGTGGTCAGACATACGTTGGAGAGACCAAGAGGGCACTGGGGACTAGACTGAAGGAGCACCAATCTGCTACCAGAAGAGGGGAGACACACAAGTCAGCAATTGCAGAACATGCTTGGACCCACAAACACCAGCCTGCATGGGCTGAGACCCGAATCCTAGACCATGCAAGAACACCAGCATTCTTAGGATCAAAGAAGCTATCCATATCTCCTTTAAGGAACCAAGGAGAGCTAGTGAACAGGGATTCAGGTGTGGAGATTGATGGTTGGTGGAGATGACTCGTCCATGCATGATCGGAGGCAACAATTAAGAACTGACTAGAGCCTAGAACTAATGTTGCATGTACTGTGAATGATGACAGTGCATGGGTGATTGATGTGTGGGGTGCATCCTGTCTCTCAGTATAGTTCGATGTATACTCTGAAGAAGGCTGCAGCACGCAGCTGAAATGTCAGTAATTAATGATTCAGAAATGATTCAATGTTCAGATTTGCAATTGGGTTGGAGGCGAATGAATTATAATTAAGTTTGTATATACCTGCCATTATGACATTTATTAATGATAATATAATAATATTATCATAATAGTAGTTATCTTTTGCTATTATATTCAGCTTAGTATATACGTGGGTGGGGTGGGGTTGAGAGTTTGTCCCAAAGGGGATTGAATTTTCCTAGGATACTTTACCCCGAGGGATAAAAAACAAATATTATCCTAGTATTAGCAGGGGCCGGGGATAAAAAAATGGGGTTATAAATTTCACTGTGACACTGGGTTTACTTATTAGAACTTGGATCATCATGATGGAATGCCAATTGTATAGAAGTTCACAAGTTGGATGAGTATTTGTGTATATATTGCTGGTGTATAAAACATACATGACACACTAGCATAGACTGCATGGGTTGGATGACAGTGCATGAAAGATAGAAGAATACTGTGCATGGACTATCTGTGAAACTTATTCAGGGGAATACAGTGGGCCCTTACTTATCCCACCACATTTGTTCCCCATAAAATGTGTTAGATGAGCCAGGTGTTGGATAAATCAGGTTAGTCCGTATGTAACTTAATGATCGATGGTGATTCACAGCAGCGGTTAGATAAATGGCATTGTTAGATAGACCAGTGTCGGATAAACCCGTCGTGACTGTATATGAATGTACTACCCTTAATACATGTAACGTTAATATTGGAAGGTCATGATCAATCTACATCGCATACACATCAGGGCTCAATGTCATTGTGTGCATTACACAAAACTATGCATGTGCACTTGCTGCAGCATGCAGGTTTGAAAATATATAAGGAAAGTTACATGCTCAATGATGCACACATCCCTGTGTACACTTAATTTGAAATGTGAAAATTTAAACAAGATTAGCTATTCTCCATATTTCCAAACATGCGAGATAATCGAAAAAAGTAATTATCAGCATGCAACTAGAGTGATATTTCACAAAGGAATCATTATATTATACAAATAAAATAAGCAACAGCCTAGAAGTTCAATAAAAATGTGTTATTCTGTGAAGAAGCTTGCAGTTCCATAGAAAAAAAGCTATTTCAATTTGCTAAAAGGAAGCAAATAAGAAGAAATCGAATGTGAAATTAACCCTGTGATACATAATGGTATAACAAAAATTTATTAAGCTATTTCAGATTTCTACAGGTAGCAAGAAAGAAGAAATCCATCATGAGATCAACGCCGTGACACATAATGACAGAACAACAATCCAAGCACCATTCCCTGTGGCACGGCCATCAACTGCAATGATAAACCACAATATCATATAATAACAATATTACATGTCATTAGGAAAATTCCCACATTGCTTTGTGATGGAAATGCAATTTAATCCTATTACAATAGTAAATTCATACTATTGTGATAGTAAAATCATTGTATAACGTTTAGATGACAATTCTGCCAAAATTGTAATTCAATAATCATTTGCGAAAGTATGTAAACACCAAGCATATTCACTCTATATTTTCACCTTGACAATGTTTGTTTAAGCCATTAGGTTTCCTAGTTAATACGTCACACTCAAGCAAAGAAATATGGTGTACTCCAACTACACATTTCAGAAGATGGCACAACAAGGGTCTACGGTATAACAAGGGCATACAACAAGCCATCCATACTCGTACGAAAGCTAAGCTTGAAAGGCTGAGCACCACAAGGAGAGGGCCCAAATCAACAAATTTCTTAAGTAGGAAAGCACAGTCTTCATAGAGGGAGAAAAGGATTGGGACAGCTGTTGAAAGTTAGCAAGGAGGTCAAATAAATAAAAGAAACTTAGATGCAAACAATTGGCGAAACCATAGATACTAAGGTGAAAAAAATTGTTTTCAAATTTCCAACCACTTGTTCTTTCTTTTTGTGTTAGTTTTATGTGAATTTAGAGAAATCTAAAGGCCCACCCAAGGTAAAGTTTGTTTGGAAAGTGCTATGTATTTGAAGCTCACTATCATTTTTAAGAGCAAAACTTAAGGAAAAAACACTAGTTTAGCATCATCATGTTCTGAATAATTAGATCCTTTACTCCATAATTTTAATGAAAAAAGAGCAAAAACCTTGTCAAGTGAGAAAAAAACAATAAATACTGCTAGGGGCTGCTTCAAGACAGCAATTTTCACATTTTACTCCTGGGCAGTTATAAACACCCTGTGTAATGTGCTCCCTCTGCTACGCAAAAATGGATGCATACAAACTTGGAACTATAATATTCACTGTTTGTAAGCCTAATGTGTAATTAAAATGACATAATTCATACATATCTACCAGACTGAGTTTTACTTCACACCCTAAAATTAATGTGAAATTTGCAAACCATTAATTATCAGCTACTCCTTGTCAATTTTTTGATAGGGTTTAACACCTTATTCAGTATATATATATATATATATATATATATATATATATATATATATATATATATATATATATATATATATATATATATATATATATATATATATATATGTATGTATGTATCCTGGTGCGGGGGCGTTTTCTATTAACATCAAAGGAACCGACTTGAGTACATTCCCCATGTACTTGATTGGGGTGGTACATCAGAAGGTCAACGGTGTACATCAGGGGGTCAATGGTGTACATCAAGTGTACATCAGCGACAAAATTTAAGTAGTGTTTGGGTTTTGACACCATTTTGAACAATGAAAGGTGTTAATTTTTGATTCCAATAAACAAGATGTTACCTTCCCTCTGCAACAACAGACAAGATGTTGCTCTTGTCATGCAAAGTATGATGGAAAGTGCACTGCTAAGGCACATGAACATGAAGAAATAACACAGTATGGCCTTTGGTTTTCACAAATTTTATGCCAATCTGCAATATGCATTTATCTGTATTTTTCTTTTTCGTATGGGAATACATGTACGGGTAAATTTGCTGAATCAGTGATGAATACCATCAAACGTTCTTTAACAGCGATGGCTAACCACACGAACATAACATAGTAACAATCGACAGTTAAGCTTACACGGTTGGATGGCCTTCCATAAAACCCGTAAGCAGTAAGCAGTGAACGACCGTAGGGCACCCAACTTTATTCGATGTGACAGACAACCACGTACACAGGTTGCCTTAAGCAGCGATCAAAAATCACAGAGAATCCCCATCTGCATGCGATCAATTCCACACCATGACCTCACCGCAGGCGAACAAGAACAAGACCGAAGACCCCTCGATCAGACACGCTCCTTAAAAAGCGTTTCGTCCTGCTGATTTGCCTAAAAATGCCGCCATACGTTCCCAAGAATACTCAGAAGAACACTTTGAGACTATACAAACTCTTAAACTTTCGAACTAAACCTTGGAGCCACGCTTCCAAGTGTACGGAACCAGGAGAGAAGCATGGCTGTGACGTCATATCAACGCTACACTACCAAGATACGGTGTGATTATGGCGGGAAAAGGTTGTTGCCAGGATACATAATAGATAATCCCCTCCTTGGGTTGGTACATGGGAAATGAACTTACTGCAAAAGACTAATTAACCTCGGGCTGCGCCCTCGGTCAATTAGTCTTTTGCAGTAAGTACATTTCCCATGTACCAACCCAAGGAGGGGTTTATCTATTACATATATGCGATTACTTTCTAGTCTAGTACTCATGCAATAGTTAGATCATAGGCATTGTGGTGTCTATGATTAGGGGACTTTGTGAATTCTTTTTAGGAAAAAAAATGCCACCATTACATTTATATTTAGACAATTGACATAATTAAGTGGATGGAAAATCTTCGGTAATTAGAGTACATTAGCAATGCTGAACATTGTTCCAGCTAGGCTTGTATGTGTATGACTAAGTATCTACTGAGCATACTATAAAATTATGGTTTGCAATAGCAACTAACTTAAACAGGAACACGTCAACACTGCTACTAACTCTTTCAACATGCATAGCAACACATACCTGCACACCTTTCTAGTAGCCGCTCAATATAATAGCTTAGAGTGACTTCAGGTAGGCAACTACAGCTGAATGACTGCGGGCCATGGCTTTCATTACTGCAGTCTTCTTAAACTATAAGAAAGAATGACAATAGTATTAATATCCGTATAATTTGTACAATAATGATTCAGAAATAAAATGATGTCACAGACATATGAAATAACCATTGCAAATAGATGTACCATGGCTATCACAGTGCATTCTTAGATCATTTATTACAGTTGTAGTACTCCTTTTGAGAGACCACCTTCGTGAAAGACCACCCCTTTTGTAAGACTGGCTTTGCTAGTCACAAATGTGTACATATATGTCCCATATTAATCCACCCTCGTCTGAGACCATGCACCTCTTTTGATACACCAACTTTCACATGTCCCTAAGGGTGGTCTCTCAAAAAGGGTACTACTGTAATCAATTCAGAATTATTAGAGGCAGACAGTTACTGTAAAAATAAATTCAATACTGCTGTACAGTGATATTTGTTTAGACAATAATAGTATTAGTGGTTAATTTGCTATCATGATAATCATCATATAAGCTGACTGTAGTATCAAAATAGTATCACAAGGCCGGCCAAATTCCTCTCTCTCTCTCCTATTCAAAAAGTAGCTACTATATCCCACATACATACTACTAACACAAGAATTGTACTGCATAAGAGTATATAGCTACATAAGTTGCTACTCTTATGCAGCATATATTCGATTCTGGTACACAGAAATTATCCTGATAATCATCATAATTTTTATTAAGCAATATTGTGGCTTCTAAAGCCAATATCCTCCTACCCTATAATTCTTGTAATCAATACTTAGCCTATAATAATTATTATAAGCTTTCAATGCTTTCAATTTATGTACAGACTGTAAAAATGCAAACTGACTAGTAAAAACATGAAAGTCTCTTAAGTTATCAAAATAAAAAAGGTTTATGCTGCCATTTTCCCGATTACATCATGCACCATCGTCATGGTTGCTATGGCAATTTTTGAATAGCTAAAAAAGGTTACAATACCTTATTAGTTTCCTTTACTAAAACAAGATCATCCCTCTACCTTACATAAGGTTAGTAACATACAAATAGCCCATTTTGTGAACCTGATTGCAAATTCCTACATCCCACAGCATATACATATGTGCAAGATGTACATATGAATTTGTACAGTGTGCAGTCAATCTAAATTCTGTCTATCTGTATACCCACTCAGCCTCATGTATGTATATCCCTATCTTCCCCCCTTCTCCCCTCCCACCTTTGCCCACCTAGCCCTGTGCCTGTTTCACAACTTACCCTTGATCCAAGGATTTTTGGAGGATACTTTTTTGAAAAAGCCATATATTGTCCTGTATATATCAATCCTACATTCATTTACCATTTTAAAAGTTTTTCATACACTCTTAGATAAGATATAATAGGTCCTTGCGTTGTACACATTAAGCCATCATGTTTATGTCTAAATGCTAGATAAATAATCAACCTCATTATACCAAATAATCCAAATAATCCTTATAATCTTTACCAAGTAATCCAAAGCATGCAAGACAATTCCTCAAAGTGAGAGGTTCAAGTTCACCAACAGGAGTCATATAGATGCAATATGTCGTCCAGTGGGGTTAAGGGGGAAGTTTCCCCTGAAACAGTTCATGCTCCTAAAAATGTTTTATTGCTTGCTTTACTAGCTGTTTTAGGAGTGTGACATACATACATATTCAGAAATTTGTATGGATGGAGGATGTCTTACTCCCTCACCCCATGAGAGCCAGTTACCCTGGCCTCTCCCCCATCTGAAAGCAACGCATAGGCTGTAGGCTAAGCATATTAAGTAGAACAAAGTTTTTAATGACTGCAAGAAGGATCTGTTTATAAAGCTATTAAAAGCTTCAGATACTACTGTAACAACTAACATATGTTTCTCCCTTTTTCACTAAATCATATTAGTATGCTACTGCCCCCTGAAATATTGTCAAATCTGAGCTCTGATTGATTAGAGCGAGTGTGCATTCTTAGAGAGTTAGTAGAAGTTTGTACATTTTGCAACAGTTTTCCCCTGAAAATCTTAGAACCAGAAGATGTGTTCAAACGCTCTTATTATAGGTGGGAGAACTACTTGGAGCTTTGCTCCTGATTTACTCTAAAAATGCACGCAACACATAGCATAACTACCTTCTTTTGAACACCAGTCTTGAATCCACACTCTTCAACGAGGTACTTCACTACTGATAGATGACCTTCCTGTGCAGCCCAGTGTAGACAGGTGTCACCATTTCGGTCTACATCAAATCTTCTGTCTGCAAACTTTGGAATGAGGTATTTCACAATATCTAAATGCCCACCAAAGGCAGCAAGGTGAAGGGTATTCAAACCATCCTGTGGAGGAAACGAATGAGATAAGTTTGTAATATTTAGAGAAAGAAGAATTCACAAAGTTAACAGCATAATGACAAAAATTGACAAGATTCCTGAGGTTGCATATGAAATGGATATAACATATATACTATACACATAAATGTGTGTGTGTGTGTGTGTGTGTGTGTGTGTGTGTGTGTGTGTGTGTGTGTGTGTGTGTGTGAATGTGTGTGTGTGTGTGAGTGTGAGTGGGTGTGTGGGTGTGTGGGTGGGTGTGGGTGTGGGTGTGGGTGTGGGTGTGTGGGTGTGTGTATGTGCACGTGCTTTGCATGTATGTGTGTGTAGGATAGTGTGTAAATGTGATTAAGCAGCAATGAACAAGAACCACACTCCATCTAAAAAAATTACACTTTATATAAGGGACTGTTAGGTATTCAAGGAAGCTAACAGCAAACCTAACAAGTTACAACAAACAGCTCACCGGCTTAGTAACAAATACATTAACATTCATCTTCTCAATCAGTTCTCTAACAATGTTGAAGTGTCCATATCTTGAAGCAAAATGAAGTGCAGTCCAACCATCCTAAAGGGATAGAAATTTCAAACATTGGAAATAAAGTATTTGGAAGAGACAAAGAAAAAATTACAAACTAAAGTTTCTTGTGAATGAAATTTCCATGGCAGTCACAACAATTATAAGGTAGACATAATAAGTGTCTACCTTATAATTGGTGACCAATGCTGACATCAGTTACAGCCCAAGTGTTTTTGCATGTATGGTTAATATACCTTGTCCACGCATGTGTGCGTGCGTGTGTGTGTGTGTGTGTGTGTGTGTGTGCGTGTGCATGTACATGCATGTGCGTTCATGTGTACATACATGTGTGTGAGGGGCTTCTTCTAGATCTTACTGGTTTACTCTGGAGAGATAAAATACTAACCACGTCTATAGAATAAAGCACGAAGATACAGTTTCATTCTTTAGGAGGAGCAGTCACTTCCAAACATTTAAAGAACTGAAACCTGTTGTTACACAGTCTGTAGCCAGAGACTGCAAAATATTTTATCTATGGAAATTTATGACCCCAAAAACGAGGCTAGCCATAAAAATCGTGTACCACGAAAATTTCCTGACGTATGGTAATAGGAATATTGTAGATGATGCACAATGTGTGTGACATGCAATAAACAACAACTCACAAATACCTTAGTTACAGTACTAGGGTCAAATCCACACTCTTTGATGAGATACTTCACTATTGATAGATGACCTTCCCGTGCAGACCAGTGTAGACAGTTGCTATCATACTTGTCAGAATCAAATCTTCTGCCTGCCAACTTTGGAATGATATATTTCACAATATCCAAATGCCCACAACAGGTAGCAAGGTGAAGGGCATTCAGACAATCCTTTGGATATACAAAAGAATTATGAATATAAAAGAAAGTGATTAGGCATGGATAGTACATAAATATACTCTATGTGAATATTCAACGAAAAAAAAGCGCAGGATTAAAATTGACCCAACTGGAGTATATAAACAAATTTCAATGGCAGTTCATTTCATTTCAACTATTCAAACACAATCCAATACAAGAATATTTAGTACATCACGTGAAGTTCAATTAAAACATTGCACTATTATAATACAATAGTGAAGTGTTTATAGTGAAACCTCTATTAAAGGACATCCAGCCACCTCTTTAACAGGGGATCATTGCTTGTACCATTCGGAATCCCGCACATTGACATGTGTACATTCAAACTCTGAAGTTTAGACACTTCTGTATACAGGACAGCTTACTGTGGTTTCCATGGTGTCCAGATTATAGACAATTTATTGCTTTAACTTTTCCATGTTGCATCGCAGGCACGTTATGTGAAATTGTCCATGGACATAAAACAAAATGGCAGACGTTATCAAAGCACTATTATATATGCCATACAGCCCTTGCACTTATGTCTTAGCTACTAACACAGGGTTCTCCCCAGAAAAAAAAAAGTAGAGTGGTACAAACAAAGCCAAACTAGAATATTGCAAATCTTCTGTGACTGTATAGCTTTACTGCAATTAATGCATTGTGAAAAGTACCAACGGTAGGAATCAGAAATTTTATTAATAATAATACCACATACATGACTTATACACAGACTGTCCAACCTAGACACCACCTTATAAAGGGACATGCACCAAGCTACAGGTTGTGGCATGTCGATGTATATGCACCAACTGTCAACATCACATACATACTGGGCTATAGCCATGGATACTCTGCTATAACAGGCTCATATTAACTTCCTTCCTATGCACTTCAGTTGAAATGACGTCATATAAAATGGCCACCTTAATGCAGTGAGTTGCAGATCTCGAAAATGTCTACTTTACTGGACATTTTGACCTAATAGTCGATAATTGAATTTCAAATAGAGACATTTAGATCTCTAATGGTGATTGTAATGGTGATTATTCTGTGTGTCTCCTATATCCCTCTTTCTCTCACCCATGAAATGATACAGGGTGTAATAAGTAGTGTGGCGCCACGCTGAAAGATATGTAGAGAGAACCTGGTAACACACACACGGTCGGAGGACCATGTGTTCATGTGTACAAAATAAGTATTAGCAAACTTTGCAGTAATCTATCCAAGAAATGAAATCAATATTTCAATTTTAATGAGTACAAACGAATAGTTATCATATTAAACATTTGATACATGTGCATGTACAGTATAGGTCAAAAGTTACACATGCACAATTTTGCGAAATCTTGTGCAACCCACTTGCGCAACAGTGCACAATATCGAGCAAATATTACGTGATCGCACAAGACTGCATGTCCTTTGAGACCACACAGGAATGCAGACTCTTCAAGGTGTGTCTAGATGCATGAGACATGAAGATCCACTACAGAATTATAAGTAACCAAAGCTTTGGATATTATGATGTGGTTCTAGTACTCAACATACAGCAACCTAAAAAATCACATAGTTTCTAAATGTACCTTGGAGAGGTATTCATAAACTATGTGACTACACAATGGTAGGGTCGAACTCCACAGGCATGCAGTATGTGGAGGTACAAATGTAACACTACCTGCCTACATAAGTGTGTAGGGAGATCAAACCACGAGGGAGTACAAAGTTCACTGACTTTCGGAGGGGGCTTTTCAAATCTTAATACAGCGCATATTCATGTACATTATATGCTCACAACAATTATACAAATTTAAATAAAGTCATTGTTAAATTAATGCTCTATGGAGTGATCAACACTATTGTAGCACAAGTGGTTGCTGTATACAGATATAATATACCATTTTCTATGCTACCTACAAGCAGTGTTGGGGGTAACTAAATACCAAAGTAATATATTACGTAATATTATTACCATTGCAGGATTTTCATAAATTATATATATATATAACTGAATGCCTGTCTTGCAACTAGTAATATATTACAATTAGCTCTGCAGTGAAAGTAATGCATTACCACATTCTACGACTACATAAGTTTGTGGCTATAACAATGGTTATAAGTGAAAGTAGAGCTTCTGTCATCAAGGATGCCACAGAATTGTTAGTGAGATGTTCACATTAGTAGTGCTCTGGGCTGCACTATATATGCAGTCTTGGTTGTGAAATCTACTACATTTGTTTCATGAATGCCCAAGTCTGATTTTAGCATTCAATGATCCTACATGCCGTGTTTATGTTCACCTTTAGGAGGGTTAAAATTTTCACTGGGATGCAACTTCAAGGTAGTTTATGGGAGCAAATGTAATCTGCAATATCATTACTAGTTGTATTATTGAGTAATGTGTAACTGTAGCGCATCACAAGTTTTCATAGTCATATGTAATATGTAACAAGATTACTTTTCAGAAGTAACGACTCCATCACTGCTACAAGCTACCAAATTCAATGTAAACATTATACCATGAATGGGCCGAAAGGTAGGCAATGGTTTGGGGGGATCGATGAAGAGTTATTCTTACCAAAACTCACACATGGGACCACATGGGACAATCATAAGAAAATTCCAATAATTCAATATTTCCTCACATATATACTTGGCTTGCATGAAATCTCAACTATTTCCTGTACACAATACATAATACGCTTAGACTTGGACAAGGTTAGTATATCACACATAGGATAGCTCATACAAAGCAACTTATAGTGTCAATAAGGGTGACTGTATTGCATAAAGGTCATAATAAAATATGCAAATGTCAGGAGGAAAGAATACGATAGAAATGTTGTTACAGTAGATGATGCGCAAAGTGTGTGCCATGTAATAAACAATAGCTTATTTACCGTATTTTTAGCACCAGGGTCAAATCCACACTCTTCCATGAGGTATTTCACTACTGCTAGATGACCTTCCTGAGCAGCACAGTGTAAGCAGGTGCTACCATTATTGTCAGACTTAAATCTTCTATCTGCCAACTTTGGAATGATGCATTTTACAACATCTAAATGCCCACCAAAGGCAGCAAGGTGAAGGGCAGTCCAACCATCCTGTGGATATGCCAGAGAATAAAGTGATTATGCATGGATTAAGTATAACCTATGTAAAAATTCAATGAAAAAATCAAAAAGCACAAGATTAAAGTCGATCCAACTAGAGTAAACAAACTCCTGGCAGTTACAGTACATCAATAACTATTAAGCTATGCTGAAACTGCGACAGTGAAATCTCTATTAAAGGACACCTCTGGAATCCGGCCACCTCTTAACAGGACATCATTACTATTAGCATACTTCTGAATCACAGTGATGTAGTCAAAGGATGTTGTATTATTTCAATTTTTTAAGGTTACAAGCGAATAGTCATCATAAACACTTGACAAATACACAATTGCTGGAAGTTCAATTTGGAAAAAAAAAACAGGTAATAGTGACCAGTGGACAGATGCAAGAAGTGTTACAGTACAAACTGCTACAATACTAGATAGACTATAAGATGTGGGGAAGAACAAACTAAATGACTAGGGATGATGAAAAGAGGGAAATCACTTCCGCATGTGGGACATGTATAAAATCTCACTACTGCATTAATATAGGCTAAAATTTGAGCAAAAATGTGACTTAGATGCTTCAAATCATGTAACATGCACATAACATTTCAAAACATTTTCATTTAGGAGCAAGGTTGATTGCACTGTGTGGTAAATACCTTTGGTGCATTTGCAACCCTTTATCCGGGGAGAAATAGTACCACACACATGTATTTAGGTAAGGAAGCTTGTATGATCAAAATATACAATCGCGGACCGCAGTACTTCCAAAAATCGGGTGTAATATTGCAGTCAGTGGTAGATCCAAACCATTTGGAAGGCCGCATTAACATGATTCATCCTCTTTGTAACTAGGTTAGTAAAATAGACTTTGCCATTTGGATTTAAGCTCCGCAATGATGATGGACCTTGTTTTTTGTCATCACCAATCAACACCATATAACTTATTTAGTTTAATTTCCTCTATCACTGATGTTAGACTTTCTTCCACTATCTGCCTTCTTTGCATAATGGCCTGCCTCCACTAAATTGTTCTTGCTTGTGACACAACAATCCTTGTCATACTCTCTATAACCTTCCAAAATGTTGTCACTTTCAAACGGTACAAAGTGGTTGATGACATCACAGCACACATCAAATGACTATCATTTAAAAAGAGGCTCCTTGCATAAGAGATCTTTACTAAATGCCATGTGACCAAGCAAATCAGCACAGCAACATATGAATCTTCCGGGTGTTTGTGATCCATACTGACTGGTTCAACATTTCACAAAGGGGTGTGTGTGTGTTCATGTACCTGTTTTCAAATAAGTTATTAACGAATCCATTAGTACATTGCGAATAATCGTTTATTAAAGTACATTCAAAACTATCTTGGTAACCAAACCACCTATTGGTAGAAAGCTAAATATTTGTATTAGGGCCATTCAGTCCATATCCTGCATCTGTAGGCCATGTTTCGAGTTACTAACATCGAATAACTGCTTATCTTAGCTTACACATAAATAGCTGATTAGTCAATGATTGAGAAAGAAATTATGAAGAAAAATAGCTCATGTACATAGATAATCTTGTGCTGCCTCAAACCATTGCTGGCCCATATTACTAAATCCAAATAAAGGAATTTGTGAACAGTAAAATTGTTGAATTTGGGATGTCATCTACAAGTGTAAATGGACATGTCCCACATGTGTCATCAGTTAAAGCCAGTGTTCTCACAAAGTACTGCTATGCTAGTTAAGGTATTCGTGGCAATCCAAATAGTGAAAGAATACATTGGATCAAACTACATTGTATACGTAGATGTGGATGTAGCCAAAGAATTGCCCTTTTGTTACTGAAAGAGAAAAAATAAACATGAAGGTGTGACCATAGATACTGAAACCCCGGGATAGGAAACTTTCGTACTATTCTATGTATTAACCACATTGCACTCAAAGTATCCGTGACATCATTGACCACCATCACTTCTTGCATTGGTACATATATGTACACGTACCACTTGTATTAAGTAGATTCACAATATGATGACAATGATATTCAATAATGTACCCAAGCCTTACCCATAACACAACTACGGAGGAATACAAGGCTTGTGCATAGAGTTATTATGGTGCACAATTATGTCTTTGAGGTATCCTGGCAGGAATGGAAATATTCAGACCATGTTATCCATAGACTTTGTGTAAGCAAATTGTACACTCGTGTAAGATTCAGAGGATGATTTTGCTTGATTAAAGCTCTAACAGTATGTTGTTATGTCTTTAATAGTGTGGATCATTATGTACTTAGTTAGCTAGTGGGAAAATGATTTGGCATTTCAAATTGCATCTCTTCCTCAAAACTGCGTACGAAAGTTATGTCAAACTTACAAGAGATTTTCTCTATTTTTTCGAGGCTTAGTCAATTGCTTCCCTTCAAAATAGATTAGATGGGTGTAAGCACTGATCTACAGTGAGTTACCATAGAGACAGGTTGTTAAGTGCATGTGCCTATGACTGTAAGTGGAAAGGAATTGTGCTCTTAATAAACAGTATGTGCTTAACAAACGGGAGAGCATGTATTGATGCCTCTAGCATTAGCTTATAGCGCCTCAGCAGCAAAAGAGAAGTCGAAGAGAACAGCGAAATGACCACGACGGTTAAAAGGTGCTGTTTTTCTTCATGAAAGTCTTCATCGTGCTCTAGATCTGGGAACTGGTACTTTCGGGAGAATTTGACTCTTCTAGACGCTTTACTGCTCTTCTGCAAACCTATCATTTTCGTATTCAGAGGTTTTCGAACAGTACTTGGCCTAGTAGGTTTAGTTATCAGATCATCACTGTCCACTGTTCACAGAAGCATCAATGCTTGAGTAGACGCTCTAGCCATGGCAAAGTTCAACGCTGATCGAAGGTTTTTACTGTGTTTGAAGCTCCTTTACAGCTGACACAAGTACACGTTGTGGTATATGCACCTAATAAATACTATGCTAGGACCACAAGTAATAGTGTGCGCTTATGTGACAGGGTGTGCTTAACAACCAGTCTCTACGGTATTTGAGAAGACAAGCAACAACGACAACAACAACAACAACAACAACAATAGTTCAACTCACATAAAATTATTATTGTAATATGCATGTTATAACACATATAAATTCTGCAGTTTCCTATCCTGGTTTTTCATTAACTATGGTGTGACAGAATGCAGACAGTACATGTCATGCTGTCTTTTATAGTGTATGCTGTACATACAATGAGACTATCAAAAAATGCTGATAGGGATAGTCTAAATGGGGGTATACATAAGGTTCTGTACAAGTGGATCAACTAAAGGTAATTAGTACACAATTATCACTTACTGACAGACAAAACAAGGAATTTTACCAAAGGATGAATTGAGGAGAGTGTGAGCACGTTATGGAACCAGGGATTGTTCTGTACTCAAGTAAGCTAATAACAAACATACAAGTTACACCAAACAGCATACCAGCGATTTAGCAAAGACATCAACATTCATCTTCTCAATCAGTTCTCTCACTATGTGAAGTTGTCCATTACTTGAAGCACAATGAAGTGCAGTCCAACCATCCTAAAGGGATAGAAAATGCAAACTTTGGACAAGACAAAAGTAGCTGAAATAACAAAACACTATGTTAAGTTCGACAGTCATAGCAGACCAGACTCATGCAATATAAGACATTAACATAATATGTATGTACATGTTGGTCACAGACTGCCTATGATGTACTTATTTTGGAGCTGAAATAGTGCTGAAGTCGGCTACAGAACAAGTGTCTTTACACATGTACATGAGAACTGCATTTGGTTTGGAGAAGCCCAGGGACGAGCAGGAAGAGGTTTTTATGTCAATATCTGCCAGGGAAAAGACACTTTCCTGTCCTTGCCCAACAGCTAAAAAGATAAATCCATCATTTTCGTCATGCTACCAAAAGTATGGGCTACCGAAAGTACGGCTAATACAAACAATGCCACCAATATACTACCAATCATGTTTGACAATCTTCATGGCAAGTAAGGGAGCATGCATGATTGTTTGCATTAGCCCTTACTTTGGTAGTAAAATGATGGATTTATCTTAGCCTTCAGGTAAGGATAGGAAAGTGACTTTTCTCTGGTAGATATTGACACAAAAATCTCTTCCTGCTTGTCTCTAAGCTTCTCCTAAATGAATACAGTTGCTGCATTCTTTAGCGCAGCCTATGATGAATCTAGAATCAAGCAGCCATCGCTCGCCTTGTTTCTCTTCACTAACGTCAATCCCATGAATTTTGTTAATCATCTGGGTAACTGCATATTAATGAGCCTCCAACTTTTGGGAATTCGCATAAGTTTGGTATTGGATATTCACCACACCAACTTTCCACATCAAATAACATCATCACATAAAAAAGGAGTGGAAAGTGTGGTCTGGGTTATGTTGGACTTTTGAGGGGGGGGGGGGACTCTTTCACAAAGTTTCCAGCTTTTACCCCCAAAAAAATTTAACTGTTGTACAAATTACTATGGAGAAGGCCCTACTTCAGTGTCAAAATCAACCTTGAATTGTCTAAAATGGCCTGAGACACCATCTTACATAACCTAACAAGTAATTCAAGTTAAAAAGTCCCCCCACACACTCAAATCACTTGCAGAGCATAGAAGTGTAATGCTACAGCTGAACATTTATTCAACATACATACTCATCGTCGGCAGCCAAGAGTGGGTTACCAGGGTAATCGATGCGCGTTTGTGTTATCGAAGGACAAACACAATGCCTTAATAATCCACTCGATCCTGAAATTCCCGATTAAGGATAGGATAGGGTCTGCTGAGCAGGCAAAACAGATGAAAAAAGAGCAGAAAGCACTCACTGAGGACTCGTCATTGAAGGTGCTACTATGCAGCTGAGAAATTAGGTGGAAGCCATGAAAACTTCGTTGGCTATAAACATACATCACCTGTCAAAATTTTATCGACCAGACGTATGACACATATCCAGCCACAGACACGACCAGCAAACATCATGTCATTGTGGGGCTCGCTCAGGCTTGCCCCAATTATGCTTGGACTTGGACAAGGCTTGTATATCACAAGCCTTGTCTCTATCAGCTCTTATACAAAGCAACTTATTGTGTCAGCGAGTGTGATTGTATTGCAAACATGCAGGTCCTAATAAGGTATTCAAAATGTCAGGAGGAATGAATTAATAGGAATGCTGTAGATGATGCACAAAGTGTATGCCATGCAATACACAATAGTTTAATTGCCTTATTTCCAGTACTGGGGTCAAATCCACACTCTTCAATGAGGAACTTCATTACTGCCAAATGACCTCTCTGTGCGGACCAGTGTAGACAGTTGCTACCAAAATTGTCAGAATCAAATCTTCTGTCTGCTAACTTTGGAATTATGCATTTCACAACATCTAAATGCCCATGACAGGCTGCAAGGTGAAGGGAATTCAGACAATCCTGGGGATAAACAAGAGAATAAAGTGATTATGCATGAATAGTACTTAGGTATAACCTACGTGAAAATTCACTGATAAAAAATCAAAAAACACAAAATTAAAATTGATCCAACTAGAGCATTCAAACTTTATTGGCAGTTCATTTCGGGTAAACTATTCAAACACAATCCAATACACGAATATTTAGTATATCATGCGAAGATCGATTCTACATTTAAAATGCGATAGTGAAGTGTTTATAGTGAAAACCTCTATTGAAGGACATCCAGCCACCTCTTTAGCAGGACATCATTGCTTGAACCATTTGGAATCCCTCACATTAATTGACAAGACATTGTGTACATTTAAACTCTGAAATTTAGACAGACTCAGTGGCGGATTTAGGGGGGGTTCCATGGGTTCCATGGAACCCCCCTCAGAGGAAACTTCAAAGTCTCTGAGAGCTTAGGGTTACACTCACAAAATGATCTAGCTACAACATACTTGCATTATAAGTTACATAATTTGTTAGATAAACCATTATTTGTTGGTAGTTGGGTTGTTGTGTTCATTAGAATTCTGTTTCAGTCCTCTAAACCACTAGCTAACCAGTGCTCCGCGTACCGCCATTTTATTGTGACATCACTAAGCATCATAGACACACTCTACAATGCAAGTACAGTCAAACATGTTTACAACGACACCCTTGGTGCCACTAAAATGTGCTGTTATAACCAAGTTGTTGTTGTAACCAGGACATTTAGTACAGAGACCATTGAATCTGTTCCTGCCATGTGTGTTGTTGTAAACAGGTTGATGTTGTAAACAGTGACTTTATAACCAAGTTTGACTGTATAATACTAGCCGTGAACAAAGTTCAGAACCTCGCTAAAAGGAAAGGACATTGAAATTGAATGGGAATGGGAATATGGATGAAATAATTGATTGCATAAAATTATAATGTAGTTGTGAGCTAGTCTCATGTAGCCAGACAAACCCCTTTGGTCCTGTGTGAAGGAATGGGACATTTTAAAGGGATCATGCATGCTTTTTGAACAGTGATACCTTCTGCAATGCTGAATGTTTGGACTATTGATAGCTCATGATCAGTTGACGATTTGTCTCTTAGTCACCACATTAGTACACATTTTCATAATTTTGGTATAAACCGTAATCAGTTTTTTTGTTCTGCACTCACACGAATTTCAACACTACTGCTTGTCCTGACAAACTCACTAGACAAAATACACTCCCTAGTAGTACTCAGAGTATATAATAGTTGAGCTATTGGCCACTTATCTGAACCTCCTGCAGCATATGCATTGGGCATGCCAATATAAAATTTGTGATCAATTATATTCCCGCATTATGCCTGCAAAATTTCAACACCTATTATTTCCACACCTGTGCCAGCATATTCCTTCTTTACGAAGGCGGCGATGGCGGCAAAAGGCATGCACTCTCCTTCCTGCTCCGCACTCGGCGTTTGTACGGAAACATGGCCACACACACAATCTATAGTCACATTTGGCAGGGCTGGCAAATGGCCGTCACAATGGCGTGGCTATTTAGTGGCCCGAATCGCAATATCACATATCCTTCCTTTCGTTCGAAAGTAATCTAAAATCGCTTACGATAAATTCAAGAGTGTCATTTTTTATGTATTCGAACACGGGGAAAAGGACCGAATGTTGAAGTCTGACATCGCCTCGTGTTGACCAAAAAAGGGAGGTTTTTCTGCCTTTATCGATCAGCGAGATCGCCCAACGAAGCGATCAACAGCTTAACGTGAAGAATTCCTCTCAGCGAGTTACTTTTAGATGTAAACATGCAATAAACCTGTGAAGTCGAGTCGCAATTCGCATGCAAAGTTTTTAGCTCATTGGCCTAAAGGTGGTAATTTACCCGCCGAATGCGTGGGCAACCTCGAATGGAGTCCCGTCTGCGACTGAATCAATTAACCTCGCTACCGCTCGGTAACTAATGCGCATAGCAAGCTAAAACATAATGGCTATTGATTACTCCTTGCAAAACCAAAATATAAGGCAATTTCTAAAGGATAGAACAGTTTTCTAGTTATTAATTCTTCACAAATACCACATACTTCCTCATGCAAGTACCTATATACTCTCTAGAATCTTGGCAATGCATGGGTCTTAGTACACAAATGTAACTGTAGTAACAGATTAGAAAGCTTTCCTGCACATATGCAGAGATAGGATTACAGTTCATAGCAAGACTACATGGAACCCCCCTTTCAAAAATCCTGGATCCGCCACTGAGACACCTCCGTATACAGGACAGCTTACTGTGGTTTCCATGGTGTCCTGATTATAGACATTTCATTGACAATGTATCAACTTGTTGTATGGCAGGCATGTTATGTCAGCCAGATTGTGGACAAAAAAATGGCAGACGTTATCAAAGCACTATTATATATGCCATACAGCCCTCGCGCTTATGTCTTAACTACTGACACACACACTCAGAGGACAATGTGTTTATGAGTACAAAACAAGTATTAACAAAATTCAATTGAATAACATTATTTCAACTTTAAAGGGTGCAAGCAATAGTCATCATGTTAAACACTTGATACATGTGCATGTACAGTAGAGGTCAAAAGTTACTCGCACTATTCTGCGAAATCTTGTGCGACCCACTCACGCATTAGTGCGCAATACCGAGCAAATATTAAGTGATCGCATAAGACTGTCCTTGGAGGCTGTGCATGAATGGCAGACACTTCAGATGATTTCAGGATGAGCAGCCATGTGCATCAAATGGTGGTTAGTTCTATTGTCGAGTACCACCCAGCAGGCATGGTCGAGGACAGAAAGAGTTTGGGAAGACAAAAGTCAGTCAAGCCTGCATGTACACGTTTTTAGATGATGCTATGGCTCAGGATGATGACTGCCTAGTTTGGAGTGGAGGGCTTTTCAAAGAGAATGCTCGCAAGAGCCATGCACCTAGGTACATAAGATTGACAAATTCCATTCTCACAAGCATGGCTAGCATGCTCACACTCATGCTCGAGATGTGTGAGACCATGCACGAATACTGCACACACGAAATCGTGATTTTCTTCAAGGTAGTCTCGCATGCGTGTGTGCATGCATACATGTGTGTGTGTGTTTGTGTGTGTGTGTGTGTGTGTGTGTGTGTGTGTGTGTGTGTGTGTGTGTGTGTGTGTGTGTGTGTGTGTGTGCGTGTGTGCATAATCCAGCAATAGACTAATTCAAATCTCAACACTATTAGAAGAAAGGGGCAGGGGAAAGTGTATGCTACATCTGCAAAAAGTGTGATTTTGTTATTATGTTCAGAGGTCGTCCACCCAGCTTGAATTTACAATCCAGTAACAGAACAACTGAAAGGAGTAACTGCCCTGGCATATGTTTGCATAAAAAAGATAATATTACACCACAAGTCATGCAACATGATTTCTCAATTATACTGCTTCTCAGTGGTTGGAGGAGAACCACACAGTGGATGTCTTGCATGTGAGGGGCATGTACAAGTGTGATCTAACCGGACAGTTTTGTGGTGCCAGTGGGTAAGCAGTAAACTACTAGACTGAGTGCACAGAGTCACTACCACACGTCAACGGCACATTCATGATGCATTAAATTAAAACACATTTGTAAATGGTCGCATACTGTATGTATCCGTTTCAGGTAGGATTGGATTCGTGTAAGCATGCATGATCTAAATATACCTTGCTGTCCTTCACAGGGTAGGGACAAGGTATTCTGCATGGGACTCTACACATCATTATTAAATGTGATAGAAAAATGGACATTGGCAATGTAAAGTCTTCCGGTGAATAAACTGACAGAAGGGAGCCAGAGTTCTATGAGGTCTGATTGAACCAACAAGGGGCATGTTTTGACAATGGCAGTAATTGAGAAGACTGCATGGGATTGTTGACAATGGCCTCAGGTGGATGGAAACAAGTCTCAACAATATTCAAAGAAAAGAACAGGGAAATGATATGCTACAACCAGCTTTATCTAGTATTATATGTTCAGAGGGTGACCATCCCACTTGAATTCACAATCCACCAACAAAGGCTAGTACAGTGCATGCACTTGGACGTTATGCACTCACAACAATAATTAATAAAAATAAATGTAGTTTCAGATAAAGGCTCTTCTGAATTAAACCGCTTTTGTAGGAGTAGAAATAGACTAAGTGCAAACCACAATTCTGTACAAGTGGAAACTTACTATAAGTTGTTTATTATGTTTCATATGAGGCCATAATTTCATTTTGATGGCATTTGACTCCATTGTAAAAGAGCATAACAGCAAGAACAGTGAGATCTGATTTAAAGACCCTAATTGAGCCAAAAACGCTTGTTCATCCAGTAATACATTATTATGACTCATCCCCAGCAATATGTGTACAGATAGCACAGAAGTGGGTGCTCATGGTAGTGTTTTGGTGGTAAAGGTCTAAGAGACGTCATATAAGTATAACTCAGAATAGTGGGCTGAAATCTCAACTATTTCCTGTACACACTACAGATTACACTAAGACTAGGAAAGGCTTGTATATCACACACAGGATAGCTCATACACAGCAACTTATTGTGTCAGTGAGGGTGATTGTATGGTAATCCATACAATCACCATACATCCATACATTTTGGATAATAAAGTATCCAAAATGTCAGGAAGAATGAATTAATAGAAATACTGTAGGTGATGCACAAAGTGTATGTCATGCAATAAATAATAGTTACCGTATTTCTAGCACCAGGGTCAAATCCACACTCTTCAATGAGGTACTTCACTACTGCCAGATGACCCTCCTGTGCAGCACACTGTAGACAGTTGCTATCATAATTGTCAGAATCAAAGCTTCTGTTTGCAAACTTTAAAATAAGGTGTTTCACAATATCTAAATGCCCATCAGAGGCAGCAAGGTGAAGGGCATTCAGACCATCCTGTGGGTATACAAGAAATTACAGTAATTATGCAAGAATAGTACATAAGTATAATGTACGTGGAAATTCATTGAAAAAACAAAGGGCACAAAATTGGACAAAATCACGCAAAGTTTGATTATAATAATATTTGCAAATAAATTGTGATAGTGAAGTGGTTACAGTGAAACCTCTATTAAAAGATACCTCCAGAACCCAGCCACCTTTTAACTGTTACAAAACATACTGAATATTCGCAACAGAAAACTTCCATTCTATCCTGTGTATTAAGCATTTGTGACATCATAAACCACATCATTTTTGTATAAAATTCCTAGTATCAGTACTATGTACACATACTGCTTAGATTCATATTATGATGATGACTATGATATTCATGATGTACCCAAGCCTCACCCATGTAAACTCTAAGTGTGCCTTCTGAATGATGGAATAAGCAATCCATAACACGACTATGGAGGAATACAAGGCTTGCACATAGGGTAATTATGGTGCACAGGTTTGCCTTTGAGGTATCCTGACAAGAATGGAAATATTCAGACCATGTTATCGATAGAGCTTGTGTAAGCAAAGCGTATGATCGTGCAAGATTCAGAGGACGATCTTGCTCAAAAAGCTCTAACAGTACCTACGTTGTTACATCTTTAATACTGTGGATTATTAACTACTTAGTCAGTAGGAAAGCAATTTGGCCTTTCAAATTGCATCTCTTCCTTGAAACTGCGTACACGAATTGCATCAAACTTTCAAGAGGTTTCCCTTATTTTTTCTAGGCTTTGCCTATTGCTTTCCTTGAAATACAGTAGTGCAAATGGGTGCAACAGGTCATTGTAGTCTATTGGCACTACAATTAGTCTAAGCACTGATCTACAGTGAGATATTTGAGAAGAAAAAATTATAACAACCACGCATATGCAACACGCTCTGCGCCTCACACTAAAGAATTATCATTGTAATATGCACATCATAACGTATATAAATTCTGAAGTTTCCTATCCTGGTTTTCTGCTATCTAAGGATTGACAGAATGCAGACAGTACATGCTATGCTGTCCTTTACAGTGTATGTTGTACATACGATGACGGACCATAAAAAAACTGCTGATAGGGATAGTCTAAATGGGGTGTAAATAAGGTTCTGTACAAGTGGATCAACTAAAGGTAATTGCACACAATTATCACTTAATGACAGACAAAACTAGGATCTATAATCCAAGAAATGAATTGAGGTGAGTGTGTAAGCAAGTTATGGCAATATGGATTGCTGTGTGTCCAAGTAAGCTAACAACAACAAGACAAGTTACGTAATACAACCAGCATACGGGCAGAGTAGCAAAGACATCAACATTCATCTTCTCAATCAGTTCTCCGACAAGGTGGAGGTGTCCATATCTTGAGGCATAATGAAGAGCAGTCCAACCATCCTTAAGGGATAGAAATTGCAAACATTTGGAATGACAAAATGGCTGAAATAATAAGATCAAGTGGAGACATTAGGCGACAGCCAATTACATCTCAGCAGGGGATACCCCTGTAGTCGTGTGTGGAGTATTGTGATAAGTGAACAAGAAATGCGACAACTCATCCAATATATATATAATTATAGTGATCAGCCTTGAAATTCTGAATGGCCCATTCTTCAAGACCGTTAGATGCAGGACGATAAGGAGCTTATGTGACATGCTTCATTCCATTCACCTTCAGTAATAACTCAAACTCCTGACTAACAAATGGTGATACATTGCCTGTACCGATAATTTGGTAAACAGAACATGTAGCTTCTCAATCAAGGTACGCATATGATGAACTTGAGGCCATTTGCATGGTATACGTACATCTCTCCACTTACTGTGAGCATCCACAACCACCAGAAAATGACTGTCCATACAGGGACCGGTAAAATCCAGATGCAATCAAGACCAGGGATGTCCATGCCACCTCCAGGGGTTCAATGGTACCAGCAATGGTGCTGGACAGCTATGTTGACATTCTTCACGGTCCTGAACCATAGTTTCAACATCCTTGTCTATCCCCGACCACCAGACATACAACCTAGTAAGGGATTTCATCCATGGTACTCCAGGGAGTCCTGCATGCAGGTCAAGCAAAAGACCGGACTGCATGGAGGGTGGTATGACCACCCTGTTTCTCCACAACAAGCATCCCTCTTGTACTGACAACTCCAATTTGCATGGCCAGAATGGTTTCAGCTCCTCCTCTTCATAATGATTGGCCCAACCTTATTGGGTGAGCTGAGGTCTCTTGAGAGTAGTGGATGATGAGTGGTTGCTTTCCTGATATAGCTGTGACATTCATTGGGGAAGGTTGCAGGTGCTCCATTAGCAAGACAATTTCTGTGGCACTGGCACTATGTAAGGCTGGCATACATTGGCTGTACAACCATACTAAGTTGATTTGAACTACTGTTTAACAGGTAGGTCAAATTAATGCATGGAAAGTTTTTAATGAAATTCACTATCCAGGACAGGGCAGCATCCAGCCGCCTCATGCCTCCCTAACAGACCTAATGGTCTGTCCAATCGCGTGCAGTCCATTTTCATCAATGATAGGCCAGATTTTGCAAAGGTTTGTCGGCATATGTTCTCAGTTTCACTGATGATGCTTGTAGCAATTGGGCAGTGGACTTCTCTTCATAGGTTGTGGATGACAGTATTGATACTTACGCTACGGTGTCAATTTCCATCCTATTAAGTACTACACTAGCTAGGGTGGTCTGGGGGTATGCTTCCCAAGAGTAAATTTGCTTTTCACGCTTTATAAGGTGGTACCTGAGGCTATGCCGAGGGGGCCAACTAGGTCACAAAAGTAGGAGGGGACCAATACTCCCCAGTTTATTTTGCCCCAAAGACATTGCGGCATTCCTGACAGTAGTCCAACAGTTTGTTTTTTAGTATAAACTGTGGATTTGAATGACTCCTAACATTGTGTACTGTGTTGATCGAGTTCAGAATGTTTGTAAGTCTTGAAATAACATACCAACAGAAACCATTTGAGGGGGTCAAGGGATTGGTGACAGTGGTCTCAACCCATTAGTGTCATGCATGATGCTAACTAGTTATGTCTCTCCCAAGTACAATGTGTAGCTATACAATCACACTTTATTCCTAATCAACTTGAGCTGATGCCCCCCAATAAACAATGGGGGCACATATAGAAAAGACTGAATATATATGAATACATCATCCCTATGTATACCTGTACAGCATATAATGGTATATGCGCGATTGCATTAGCTACACATCTTGCTAGAAGGAGGGGTAGAGCTAGCAGACAGCTTGCACAAAAGTACACTAGTCTAAGATGCATCCTATTAGAGGAAATTTGCATCAGAATATTTCTGCCTCCCCCAAAATAAAGCAATTCACAAAGTTTCTGAGTTGTGGAAATTTGCAATAGAGTAAGATAGATGTGATTTGATAAAATATGAGGACAACGCTAAATTAGCTATAAAAATACAGAATGTAGGGCAATTATGCACGATAGACTGAACAGCACACAGTGATACATACCTTTGCACATTCATGCACATCCAAGCCATGCTCCTGAACAAGCCAGTGAACCAGTTCAATATTTCCCCCAACAGCTGCTCGATGCAGTAATGTCTCGCCATCCTACATAAGGCAAGGGAAATGTAGTCCATGAGGAGGCATGTAAAGTAATTAACAAGCTGTATCCCTTCGGCACATCATTTGGCGACATAATTTGGCAACATAATTTGAACAATACAAGTTAACATAGCATTGGAAAGTTATGCTATGTTTTTAGTTATGCTAGTATGCTACTTTAACAATGATTGCACAAACAAGAAGCATACTGTAACTAGTATCTGATACCACACAATACTGAATGTCAAGAAAATTGCAAAAGTAACGGTCAAAATCACATACGTACTTTTTACTTCGTATAACATACGTACCAATCCTATGACAATTAATACACTAGAGTATAGTCAAAAAGGACATTATAGTACGTGTAAAATGTCAAAGCCAAACACCAGCATATAGCAGACTATGGATGGTACTGTATATTGCAATAGATATACACTAAGAACTATATCTCTATAGTAGATGTCCAAATTCACAATTTGCATCTGCTTGACCATACAAAATAGGAAAACATTTTGCCAGGACATCAATCATTAAACGCCACTGTATAGCCATCGTTTTGAACATTACTCACCTTGTCTTTGACCCTCAGGTCACAGTTGTACTTGTTGAACAAATGCTTCACCATAGAAAAGTGGCCATACTCTGCAGCACAAGTAATAGGCCTATACAGCTTCCTCTGCAAGGTAAATATAATGCTATTATAACTACAGTAACAGTAACTGTAATAAGATGAAAAGAATTAAAATATTATTTCACAAATTTTATATCCAAAATGGTAATTGGCAAATATTAGAATACTGTTCAATATCTTCTAAAATTCCATCCTTCTAAGGATTCATCACTGGCAAAAACTCTTATATAGTGCTTCTAAAAATGGATGAAAAGTGTATCATTCAAGATATCATCACTTCCAAAATTATGCCCAGTGCCTTCAACAGTGTTGCAACACGTGCTACGTACAGCCACATGCTAAAAGTGTATCGCCGCGTGCATGTTTGTTCCGGTTAGATTATCCATTGTCTACTCCAGACAGTTCCTTTTGATGGTTTACACAGTCATTAGTATAAGCATTTTAATCCTTCATTTCCACATGGTACCCTTGAACAACCAAAGGAATTTCAAAGTCAAATTTATCCACCATTCAACAGAGGTTTGACAGCGCATTCTAAGTTATTGTCCACACTTGTAGGTTTCGTTGTGGCTTCTAAGGTTTGGTCATGCCCTCCAAGGATTTGTCAATCTTCGGAAAGAGGTGTCCAACTAGTCCAACATATGGTGGACATGACGAATAGCTATGATTTTGCCACCTAGCAAACATTAGATGATATAAGGTAGATCATGATCACGATCATCATCCAAATCTGTACATGCTACATCTATTTTCCTCAGCGTCAAAGGACTTACAATTAGTGAATCTCACAAAATGACTATAGCATGTATGTGCTACCAATGCGTACAATACACATTTAAAATATAAAATTTAACAAAGATAATGAATACTGCACCCTGTTACAACTCAATTGATTGACAAGACTTTATCACAATAAACTTACAGCATCCCATTCATCAGGGATAAGTCCGAACCTTTCAACTATTCTGTCAAAGATATCAATGTTGCCACTTCGGGCAATGGGAAACAGTACACTTTGTCCAAACTGCAAGTGAGTACATTACAGCTTAGATTTCCATGATCTGAACATACAGTAGTCACAAATGATAATCACAACTATTAAGTTAGGCATGTTCACACAGATCTGCATCCACACTGCCAGTGCACAGGGTACTAATATCTACCCACAGCTGTTAAGGACTTGGGGTGTGCATGCCCTAGAATTAGTAAACTGTGTCAGTGCCACTGAGTCAGACAAACATTGTCATAATATACAGTACTATACAAGACATTAAAAAAAGAATAGCTGTTTTTTTCATGGGGTTCATAAGTTGGTGTCATCCAATAAAGCCACAAAGTCTTTTACTACCCTTTGTAACTGAACAGAAGCCCTGAATGTGTATGCCTAAAAATAAAATAGCCTAAAATGGATGTGTTGAAAAATGCTTATGCCTTGCCAAAGAGTGGTTCAAACAATGAAATGGGAATGCGTTAAGTCATAGGTTATAGGTGGTCGCGGCCCTAAATTCTTATGCAATAATACTAACAGTTTATACTGAAAATGCCCCCAAAAATTGTAAAATATATATTTTTTTTACAAATTGTAAGGTAGAACCACATTTAATAAATCTTATGTCTACCATGACATCATACAATATGCACCAATTCAACAAAAATTGATGTTACCTCTCAAACAGTATCAAAGGATAATATGCATTCAATTGCTGCGTGCATCATACCCCCCTCCCCTAAACTTTACACGTTCTACCGCCACTGTAGGTCCATGCCAAAATAACTTATGAAAAATGACCGCTTATTGCAAGGTAGCGTAGGATATTCTATAAGTGGCACTCTTAAAAAAAAAAGGGACAAAGGGCAAAACATAAAAAGAAACGAGGACGGAGTACAAAGATTCCAAAAATAAGAAAGTTTGGTTAAAAAGATGCAGCTGCAAAGTGATAGAGGGATCAGAGAATAAAAACAATTCAATCAGTTTTGAGGGCTATAATAGCCATTGTCAATGAAAAATGGTCATTAATTGGTGTATAAAAATTATATGCTACTCATTCAAAAATCACTTTTCACAGAGTTTTGTGAACACCCAAAAGCCTGCACAGCATCAGATGATGTTTGGGAGTGATCGCCAAAAAGATGCACCAACAAAACTAAATGCTTTCCGGCCAAGGGAAGTACGCAAATGTGGAAGATTAACTTGAGAAGTACAAGAAGCTCTAGTATTATGGTGAGAAGTTGGAGTGGAAACAAGCGATTCAATACAGATGAGTTTGGCAAGAAATGCCGTGTGAGACTACATGCTTTGATCTGCATGGATCCATCTCTAGTGTGAACACACCTAATGTCACATTAGACTCACCTTAGTGACAACTGGCTCTATTTGGCACACATCCATGATCCAGTTGATGAGCATGGCATTTCCACTTCTTGCAGCAGCAGACAAGATATTCCTACCATCCTTATCAGAAGAAAGTGACAGTAGTGATCATAGTGCATGTATTTCACTCAATGTGGAATGTATTCATGCTATTAGTGATCCCCTGTTCCATATCATCAACATTCCCACATCAGTAACCAACTATTACAGTACACAATCACACATGCTATGTGTGTGGCATTGTGCTGCTAAGATCTGCTAAGAATGACTATATTATAGTAACTATGGTCCTGGGTACATTCACAATGAATCGATCTGCACAGGGCATTTGGGATTTGGGGCATGCACACACCAAATTTATAAACATCACCACCACAAATTGTAAAGTACTTTACACAAAATGAGGACATCACAGAAAATAGAGAAGTTGTTATGTGCACACAGATACAGGCATTCATGATGTCACATTCCAGCATCACAAGTGTTATTAAACATGGCTGCTTTCTGAGAAGCAAACAGAAAACAGCTTATCCGGAAAACACCTTATTGTTTTCTTTTTTGTTCAACTTTCAGATTAACATACTGCTATGAGAAGGTTTGTTGCATAATGCTTAAGAAGGTAAGCAAAAGTAAATATTGTATTTGTTTCCATTTATCACTGATTTGGGCACCAAAAGTACTGGGGTTTTTTTAAAATAGAAAGTTCTAACAACACAACAACATTTAATAAGAAGCATATTATTCAAATACTTTACATATTTCATTAGCTACTAAATAGATTTAAATGTAACAAAATTTCAGCATCATCTTCTCTGGAAACGGTGATTTCATTTATCCCGACTGAAAGTTGGCAGCCATTTACCGTTTTACTGAGAACCATTATAAATATTCTGTGTATTTTAGTTTACAGCCTATAACACTTTCCCCAGACAATCTCCAGAAATTTCAATATAATTCTGGACTGATGAAAACAAAATGTAAGATGACCACAAGTAATTTAACCCGCAACAAAACAGTTCTTTCTTCAACCTAAGGAAAACAGCCCTTGTCGTGATATTCAATGTATACATAGGCATCACATCACAAACGTCCCAATCTCTTCCCATTCTGCATGTTGACCCATGAAATTCCAAATGTCATGTAAAGTCACTCAATGACGCTTTAAGAACAACCACTAATTGATGACATTCAAGTACCACCCACAATCTGCACACACAACGGTGAATTATACCCTGTGCGTGGTGTAAGTAAAACGTGGTGCATGCAGCCTTGGCCACACCAGCTGTACTGGCTCTGTTAGCCTTGCTAAATAACAGGGCCAGCAAAACTGATCCAGCTGGTCAGGCCATGGCCAGACCACTATTCAGAGAAGTTTTAGAAAAAACTCAGTTGAAGTGGCTTACATGAGGATCCTATTAAATACTTACATTATATAATACCATAAATCTCTGGGCCATTATCTGAAATAATATAAACATCATTTACAGAGCTCAGTATCCAGTGTTCTTCCCAGGTATCTTAAATGGCATGTCAATCCAAAATGCCTCCGTTAGTAAAATTTAATGCTATTTATAGGAAAAACATTGAAAATCAATGTTTAGTACAAATCATACGCCAATTGCCAAAAACTGAAGCTGCAAACAATTTGTGATGTATCATATGTACATGCACAGTACATACATATATGATGATGAACTATCTAGCAATGGCCTGACCACCTGCAAACACCTTCCACTGGTCCTGAATAAGGCACAAATCAACCGAAAAATGATACACTTGAAGTTACAAAGCCTACCTACGCACATCAATAGATAGTCATGATAATAGATAATAAGAAGTGTATAGGAGCATAATATTATGAGGGTAATCAATATATACGTAGATACTCTATCATTTGAAATTTCCTTAGTTGCATCACTACCAGCTTAGTCCATTACAATGATTCTTCAACAAAACATCAGTAGAAGCAGTTATCATTATTACAATTCCTTCAGCTGTCAATGATATTTCTTGATAACTTGAAATATAGCAACAATGAAAATTGTCAATGATCTATGAAAGTAACACCTCACCTCTGTCAAGTCAGATGCAAAGCATTGCTTCTCAGTTATCAGATATTTGACTATATCCACTTGACCACCCTGAGCAGCCACAATGACTGGAGTCCATTTGTACTGCAGACAGAAAAGACAGGGTGTGAATACGTAGCGATCAGAAGCTTCTGAGGATTAGTGTGTGTGCACCCTGGCCTTAGTTAACAATGTCATCACAATAAGTAACGATGTGGTGTGAAAGCCCAGGACATCAATCACAAAGTTATACTGTAACATTTCATGCGATGTTGAATAAAGCATCATAAAAAGACAATATTTTTCATCACAGTGACTATTTTTCCTTTGATATATAGAATAAATTAAATAAAATTGAAGTAACTAAAATTAGGTAAGTTTACTGCAGTTTTCTCCTAAAATATGTTTTTTGGCCACTACATCGTGGCTACATCGTCCACATAATTGAATGAATACCATACATATTCAAGAAAGAAAACTGGCTTAAAAATAATCAGCACTGCTGTAAGTGAGCACTATATTAGAATATCTCTCAAACAAAAGAATCACTGTTAAAGTGCAAGAAAGTGATGCTGCATTGCTTGAAAGCAATATCAGCAATTTGTAACAGCTGTACAATTGTCCAGATTTGCATAGTCCACGTAAATTAATACAAAATTACCAAAATACAATTAACACAGTGATTAATGTCACTTACTGGCTAAAGCCAAAAACAAATCCAGAAATTGGTCAAACAGAGAATTTGGTGAACCTTCTAATTTCTTCTACTATGATATAAAATAAATGGCCACTTTCCGTGACATTTCATTTTAATATGATGCATGGCATAACACATGACCTGCAATATGGTGCTTGAAACACTTTTCTGCAAGGTATAGATTGTTTACCAGGACCATTTTTAGTCTATACTTCGGCTTTTAATAGCAAATTTCCAGGCTGCAACCCATTTTGAAACAATCGTGAAAGACATTATTGCTTAAATATGGGGTATAGGTTAAAAACTTCTATAAGCAAGTTATAACTTAGAAACCTGTAGTTATTTTTTCACCACTCAACAGCCAAAATTTGGCATAAATGCACAAATTGTGACAGAGACAATTTCATGCGCAAATTGCAGCAGCTGCTGCATTAAATTTTAAAGATTTAATAGATTCTGAAGTAGTATTGAGTATGATTCGAAGGCATCTACAGGTCCACCCAAGCAACTTCTCCTTTGACCTCAACAAAACAGCCATTTTTATGACATTTTGCATATAACATAGATGTGATGTCGCCAAGATTGCCTTCTCTCCGCATTCTGTGGGTCCATAAATTGAAAATGACACAATACAAAAAAGCCGCAAAGAGATGACATTGCAAACAAGGAACAACTACAATCTGAACCAAACACAGGCAGTTATAAACACCCCGGGTTGTACCGAATGTCATGATGTACTTTTGTAATTCTGTCATGCAACCTCACCTTTCCTTTCACATTGGGATCACAATGGTAGGTATCCAGCAATTCCTTTACGACATTCAAGTGTCCATTGTAGGCAGCAAAATGCACAGCAGTCCAACCATACTGGAAAACAACACAAAAATAAACACAATACTAGTCAAGAAATGTTCATTATCGTTATGCACTGACATTCTTGTGCATGGGGTGGTTCTTCCATGGTTTTCGCAGATTGGGAGCCATCCACAAAATTTATAGCCTGAAAAGAATTAATTCAGGCTCTTATGCATTGACTAAACAGTAGTGTCTCTACTTCATTCTCTTAATATGGCTTTTGCCCTCAAAGAGGAATAATATATCAATAAACAACTAATAAAAGGTAGGATTAAAGTGGAATCCTAAAGAAAATACCAAATCGTGACTATCACTTAGCCAAAAGTGTTTCATCCACAAACATTTCAGTGCATATGGCACACCATGTACCTGACGCATGCAAAGCTATCAATCAATGCATCTCAGGCCCTTCAAGGTCAGACAATATTCATTTTGCTACTGTACTTCAATTTTCCTAATGCAATGTCAGGTAATATGGAATGGCTGTCCTGGCTTCAGTATATTTTTTTTAGAATGAAAGGAATGATCATAATAAATCAATCATCAACCACTATATAATTGGAGATCAGCACTGCTCCATACCTATATAACGACAAACCTGATACTAATCAGCAGTATACAGTCCCCTGCTTCCATGTAGGGAACTGCAAACACTAAATATATAAAACACAGCCAGACCGACGAGGGACAATGCCAAAGACTATATCTAATATAGGAAAGGTATAAATGGTCATATGCAGACATTCCATTCTTACATTTCATCACAGGGGAAGACAACAAGAGTATCTAGCAATCTACAGCAAAAGTCTAACATCAGTGCTTTCTCTGTGGCATTGTCAATGCTGGCTACCCCACCATGCAGGTATAAATTTTCACCCAATTCATTTATCACATTCTATTCTTGTAGCCTACGGTTGATGCGAGGTTCAAAAGGGGAACCGTAACCATTCGTTAATTAATCGAATAACATAACCAGCACGAGACATGACAAGACAGGTGGACAGGGGACACACGTGGTAGATCGTTCTGCGCATGCGTGTAAAAGTATAATTAATTAAACACAGAAAGCGGTAAATACAAGTTAACAAAGGCCTTAAGTATTTCCACTACAAGCCCACAGCAGTTACACAGTCCTGCATTCCTCAATAACACAACTTCATTGACACAAAGGCAATATAAGCAGGTTTGGTAACTGTAGTTCCATCTTCATTGGAGTGGTAAAGACAACTCCCACCGGGGGTCCTCTGTACCACCTCCCAGCCTGCCCACAAGGCATGTAGGGCATTTTGAAACAGTTAACATTTTTTTGTTGGGCTAATCCCTCCATAGAAGCGTATAGGTACATCACAAGGAAACAAAGACCAAAGAGTGTTGAAGATGACTGTAATCCTATTGGAGAGCACAGAAGAGAACTTATTCTGGCCAATCCACCCCATTTCAAATCTTTGTGCTCCTTGCTGTAGGGTGTCCCTTAATAAGGTGCTGACACCAGTTGAAACCATCTGATTTTAAGGGCAACAACATCAGTTGTTATTGCCAAACAAAAGTAGGATTTAATTTACCTGGACCTGAGAAAAGGATCACCCTCTCATGGAAATCTCAGTCAGCTCTGACAACCCAAGTAAGGGATGTGCAAAGATGCTTTTCCATTGGTACGTCAAGATCACACTATCCGGAGTACCCCACCACACACAATACATGTGGGCAATGAAACTTGTACACTACTTGTAGATGCATCAGACGGCATAAGTATCAATATATAGATGGTTCAATAGCTACATCTAAGGAATCTGATAGAGAGTTCTCAGCCCACTACCCAAGCTATTCTTGGGGGTACTGGGGGCAGGGGTCTCAACATCACCACCTCAGACGTAGGTACTGCAGGGATGCATCGTACACGAGGATTCTGGTACCACTGAATGTATACTGGCAGCTATCCAGATTAAACCAGAAGAGGACATACTTGATTGGAATCCTGTGCTCTGAGAAATTGTGAGAGAAGTAGATTGGATCTACTATCAACTGTTGGAATAGGGAGGAGACGCAAGAAGGAGAAGTATAAACTGGAAAGGGGTACATGTGGATCCAGTATATAAAAAGCCCTGCTCACTGAATGGCTGAGTCAAAAGTGTCAGGAGAGAAGTGAATACTCAGACCTATTAGGTCAAATATGGTACCTGTAAACCTTTGAATAGTTTACATACAATAGAGTAAAATTATGATATTATTCAAAATTAAAGATGCCCCAGTGGTTACCTTATTCATCACCAGAGGAATGATTTGTGACGATTCCAAAGCAAAACATCTCAATGCTTCTAGATTACCCTTAGCACAAGAAGCAAGTATCCCAGCTTGGACCTGTAATACAACAATACAAACATATACTCAATAGTAGAACAGTAACAAATTGTGTATAGGAATTATAAGCCTGCAGCAAAAACTGTACACATCATATTGTGACATACTTCATCAGAACGATCCAAAGCAGGTAGAGGTTTACACATCTCTTGGAATAAGCTATAGAGAGGGCAAAACACATACGTACGTATAGTTGAAGTGTAGTATACACCTCCATGCAGTACTAAGTACAATAGACTGTGAAACTCACCCTACAGTTATGACAGTGAGTTTGTCCATAGGAAGCTCTTCGTTACTTTTTGCATTGTCTGTCACTTTGCAGTAGTATTCATACAGCATTAGCTATTAAATGAACAATTTGCAATGCTTAAACCAGGAAAAAAGTCTTCCAGACATTATACTATAATTATACTTGTGACCTACACAATTTGCACATACAGTAAAAACTACAATTGCACACATACCACCAGGTACAGATGTATTCTGACAATGTAAAGTAATGGCCTATAGTTACCATGCACCAGCTACCTTAATACAACTAAAGTAAATGTCCTTTCAATAGATTCATCCAAAGCTTCATTGTATTTAAAGGATTTCTTTAAAATCATGCATGGTTTCCAATACATTGACCTTGATTAAGCTAGATCTCCACAATTCATGGAGTCCGTGGGGCATTATATACTGTGTGCTTGGAAATTTTCGTGGTACTAAATTTCCGCGGACGCAACACTTGAGGATTTTCACGGTATTAAATTATTCGCGGATCTTAGATTGGATTTTATATTAGTTCAACAATGTAATCCAATATAAATTATGCACTGAAAAATGGCTGCTCTGTTTGTTAGCGCGGTTGTTAGTCCATGGAACGATTATCAATACAAGTGCAAATTGTTGCAGCTGATCTTCTCCAGCTGCCTTCCAGATTTTAGTCGGATATGGAGCATCTGATGGGGGTAAAGAATGACTTGATCGACATAATGGACGAGAAAGTGACGAACGGTATAATATACAAAACGTTCGACACTTCTGCTTCTTTGTTCTTTGCTAAGATTCATGTGCATAGCGCTGAACATAAAGGGTCGTATAGGATTTTCGCGGATTTAATTTTCGCAGATGCCGTGCAGTACCGCAAAAACCACGATAGTTTAGTACTGCGAAAGTTTCCGAGCGTACGGTATAGAACACTCTGCAAAAACAATCAAATCAATTACCAATAGACGGTTTAAAAAAAACTGTTACACATTTCAATTGTAAACTTAGTCTATGAGAAAATTAAGTCCTGTACTTGTACAAATTCTAAATATCATATCAGCTGTATACTGTACTGTATCCCATGAGTGTGGATGACACTGATTAAAATATTCAGCCATAGATATTGGTCAAACAAAATAACAATAAAAATGACTATAATTGCACCATAACGCAATCAAAAAACATATACGTACAGCAAAACCAGTCTTCTGACCTTTGGAGCAAACAAGAATAAATTTAAAGATACATGCGCGTTGGGAAGATCAAAGGTACACACGTAAACTAACATGCATTATAATACGGTCACAAATCCCCACTGCTGCACTTGACTCTTGTGAATGGTAAGGACAACCAATTCAAAAACTTGGCATCAATTTGTTATGACTCAAAATTATCTGTGTTTTGGGTACCCTTAAAAATATTACTTGGACACTACTGTACAAAATAAGCAGTTAAAATATTAAATTTCCAGGCAGATGATCATCACTGTGGGGGCGAGCCTAAGGTACATACGTACGTATGTATGTACTAGTAGACAATCGAGGGTAGCCCATTGTTCAAGTTCACAATAATCAATGGTGGCTGCCCACTGTGGGCTTTGGGCGGCTGTGTACATATGTGGAGCAGTGCATGAGGTAGAGATTTGGCACAGGAATGCAGAAGCTAAAAACTGCGATTGAACATCGTCAAGTGCAGCTGTGCAATGCATAAAAAATTGATGCCATGCTCGTTCCTTTATTATATGCACCTCAGCAGTGGCAACCCTTAGCTGTGGCTAATCAATGTCATGTTCACTCTCGTGATGTTCATCAGTGTACAACTGTACAAAACAATTTAAATATGTCATACAGGAGTCTGAGGCAGTGGACGTCTTGCTCCTGCCTTCACTGTTTACCTACTCGTCCGTAGCCAAGAGTGGATGATCAATGCACATTGGTGCTATGAAAGGACAAACACTGCCTCAATCACCCACTCCATCCTAAAGTATCCAATTAAAGAGAGGATAGGACCCACCAACAGGTGAAACAGGTGAAAAAAGAGCAGAAAGCACTACAGGACTTGTCACCAAATGGGCTGTTATGCAGCTGGAAAAAATAGACAGAAACCGTGAAAACTCTGTCGGCTGAATGTACAACACCTGTCAATATTTTGTCAGCTGAATGTACAACACAAATATATCCAGCCACAACACGACCCACAGCTCACTCAGGCTTGCCTAAATTGAAATAAAATAATGCCAAATTAAATCTTTTGAGTATGTGAATGTGTAAAGGGGGGGGGGGCAGGGGGTATAACGACTTCTACACTGACAAAAGTGCATACCAATGCAGAGCACTCATAGACAAATACACCATTTGCATTATGCATGCTTAGAGCCATACTAAGTAAACCACGAACACAAATGATTTACAAATAATTTAAGGCAATAATAATATAATTATGGTACTGTTAGTGTAGCACAGATTTTTGCTAAGATGCAATCATACACGTATATAAAAATGTGCACTTACCAATCGATTCAAGTGTTCATACAACTGAATGGTACTTAAGCGTTTCTTGGGGTCATCTTCTAAACACTGAACCACAATTGGCTTCAGTGGATGATCCTCGGGCAATTTTGATAGATCAGCTTCACGTCGAACAACTTCCTTCACTGCTCCAATGTTGACTGGCCTAACAACTGGAGGAAGTTGGGAACTCACCTCCAGCAAAAGAACACCAGCTGAAAAGGTGTCAATCTTCTCATTATAGTGTTCCCCTTCTCTGAGTGACTCCGGGGGCATAAATGTGATGGCCCCAGGTCCTTGTGAATAAAAATACACAGCATTGTGCTTTTTCAGGTGAGATTGCCCAAGGCCCCCGATCTTCACAGTGCCATCTTCTGTTATCATAATGTTTTTGTCATTTAGATCGCAATGTACCATTGGCTGAGGGAGAGAGTGGAGGTAATGGAGTGCGTTGACAATGGAAAGACATATTTCGATTGCTTCTTGACGACATATTTTGCCTCTCTTATGCTTCAGATAATCTCGAAGATTTTCCTTCATATTTTCCATAACAAGAATCGGTTCACCAGTCACTTGGTCGTAGTAAGCACCGTAGAATTTCACGACGTTTCGGTGATTTACTTTCTCCAGGAGCATACACTCGCGATGGAAGCCTTCTAACACATTCTCGGTGGTTCCTTCTGCTTCAGCTCCCTCCAACAGGGCGTTGTGAATCTTTTTCACGGCCACGGGTTGACCATTCAAGTCTCCTTTGTAAACAGTTCCCCATGTTCCACGGTTTATCTCTTTTCTGACGGTTAGACCAGGAGGTTTCGGTGGGAAAAGCCTGGCTACTGGCAAGGACATGGGGTGCACCTGCGCCATAGTCTGGCCATATCTAATCTCGCTCGGCCATTTTTGGAAACTGACGTCACGGCGAGCATGGGTCTGGCTACGCGAGACTCCCTGCGCTACGTTTCCCTGTCAAGTGCGAGCGATGGGTATCGAGGTATCGTATAGACTATAGTCTAGTCCTCAGTCCTCAAGACGATGAAGGCTTATAATATTATAGCCGGCCATGGGGGTGTACTGGCAAGGCCATATTGGGCTATGACCTTTTCTATAGACCAACGAGATGGCCAAAGTTGCTGTTGTGAATGTAGTAGTAAGTTGATTTTGACTACGAGTATAATATCGGCTAAGCTTACTTACGAATCGTTTCAAGAGCATTTTACCCCTCATTTCTGTACCCCAACATAGATAGGTACTCGACCCAACGATCGAGTAGTCTATGGTGCCAAAATAGATGCCAAACTGTATTATTACTTCTGAATCAGTCCTGCCAAATCGTACCCTTGTCTGTTAGATCAGTGGTATTATCACCACTGTGACACTGTTTAGATAAAATAGATTCTGATTTCTATTTTTAAGATCATGAACGCTATATAATTATGGCAATATTTGTTTCCATCATAGAGTGCTATTTTGATTATTGTTCCAGCTGCACTGGCTGCAGTTGGCTGGGTTGTGTTCACTGGAGGATTTGGTGCATCCAACACAAAGTGAGCTTCACATGTGTGGGAACTACATGTATACTACATTTTCAGGTTGATCTAATCCTGCTTTGCTGATTGCTGATACTGTATTGTAATAGTCACATTTATCCACTTAGCAGTGTTGTATCCATTCGTTCCCTTGTAAGTTCAGTGATGCTTGTTCTTTGTTTCTTATGATGTTGAATGCCTGCTCTAATGCATTCCAGAGATACTTGGACACAATACAAATGCATCCATCTCAATATATGATTCCTCAGAGTCTGACAGTATGCATATTTATATATTTATTATTTCTGAATCATTTTGTCACACACGTTTATGTATTGCCTAGTCATGTACCCAGCCCAACAACCTCCATTTTGTTCTGCATATGTATCGCCTGTATTTTTTCTCTCACTTCTTTACTGATGACTGTACCGTGATATGTGCATATTTTCACGCACACCCTACTATATCCCTCCAATGCACGTGCATGAATATTCAAAATTGCTTATTGTGTGCCTAATATACTGCATTTCATTCCCACATCTACTGTTCTTGTTTTTTCTTCCTACTCGGATTACCTGAGAATATGAATATAAAATTTCATCTCCTGCCCTCTCCCTCACATGACCATGCACACCCTTTCTCCCGCCATGCATTTTGTTCTCTTTCACATCAATCTGAGCAGGCATGCACATTTGTCATACATGCGCACACTCATAAAGATGATTTGAGCATAATATATAATATTATATAGTTTATTTTTATTTGATAGAAGGTAGGTCAGTGTTAGTGAGTATATACTCTTGTAAATAAATGTAATTTGATGAAAATTTTGCTATTAGAAGCTATCATGATCTATGTCATAGGTTTCATTACTCATACCAGTTGGTTCTGGTAGCCACTCAAGATAACTGGGATACAGATATAGTGGGAATCACATTTGTATTAGATGGAGTCCAATGTGGTTGTTATCTTTATTATATAATAGTGTTACAGTGAAACCTCTCTTCCGGACAGCTTGGGACCAGGAAAGCCTATTCTGATTATTGAGGTGTCCTCATTTCAGGGGCTGAAGATGTACAGTGACAATAAATCAAATGATATATGACAATCACATAAAGTGGATTATTTGGTTCCAGTGGTATGTGTCCATAATAGAGGGGTGTCTGCAATTCAGGAATCTGGATTAGAGGGTTTACTGTATTTGCACCTGTTAATTCAGTTGCATGAGTATCACATGATCTAGGGAGGCAAGGCCATGTACTGATGCATGTTGAAAAACCTTGTTTATGCCATAGTCTGCAAAGCTTCAATATTAATTGGAATAATTTTAGTCTCTTCATCTTTTAGTATCCCTGCATGCCATGTGTGTATCTGCTACAGAAATTGTTGCAGGCTCAACTTAGGGGTGTGCGTGAATAGGACAATAGATTCACTAATTTAAAAACATAAATTTAATTTTTTTTAATTTATTTCCGATTTTAGTATCATGGTACGAGCAACTTTTGTGTATATCATGCATGTGTGACAATGCTGTTCTGGCAACTGTTGAGCTTGTCAAGTTTCCATGACATGCATGGGCTTGAGATGATCAGGTATATATCCCATGTAGCTCAACATTTTGAAGTGATTCCTCAATATCCTGCTAACAGAAAACAAGTTCATACTAGATGTATACTCTAACTCCCGTCAAGCTGTTACAGTAGTAAAATGTATAATAATATGATAATATCCAAGACATACCCTGCTACAGTTGTACCTAGATACAGTATATTCCACTTAATTCGAACTTGTTTATACTGGAAGTTCTGGATAAGTTGAGTGAGATTGTTTGTCCTCACCCATTCATTTGCTAATATGAACAAACTCTTTTAAGCATGCAGAAGTCCTGATATGTGGAATTTTTTGCTGTCCCTAGTGATTCGATTTATATAGACTCTATGCACTGTATTATGTTTCTGTTGTCTATATAGTGCTGGTCTACCAAGCAGTAATCCAAGTGCCTTGGAAATGCATCTTCAAGCACCTTTCTACTTCTCAGCAATAGCTGCTCCAGTATTGCTTATTCTTATGATTGTTGAAGGAGTGATCATACTATTCCTCCGTGGAAAGTGGTACATCCACATGTTCATGATCATTGCTGTATCCGCCAAATCACTTATTGTATGGTAATTAATTGTGTCAATGTTCATTCTGCTTTCTACCACTAATTTCATAGCACAGTGTCATTCTTGTTGTTGTGCTATGTGATGAGACTAGTGCTATAAGATTGTATGATTCTTTTTCCGAAACTTATGTTTCATATATATAGAGATCTTTTATGATCAATTTCATGTCATTGAAATAATTGCAATAGAATTCTGAGAATCCTCCATATTGTGAATACTTTGGGTACTTTTGTGCATAGAATTTGTTTCCTTAACACTTTTTCCTAAGATACTTCTTATCACCATACCCCTCATTGCCTTCAATGGATATATGATGCAAGCCCTGGCCTTAGTGTACACTGGTGCTGCCTCATTACCTTTTCAAGTGTCATTGACCAGTGATCCAAACAATGCTATGTTTGCTGGTCTACTGTTGGAAACCTTCTTCCTTGTGAGTTTATCTTTGCATTTTACATATACATCCATACATAAGCATCCACATGTGCATGCATGCATATGCACACATGAGGACAAGCACACATGCATGCACA
>CAUJGJ010000188.1:1034170-1046670 GCA_963170055.1 Halisarca cf. caerulea | reverse complement strand
TTATTTGCTTCTCTTTATAAATAGTCTGAGATAATGCACTTCGTTAGAAATTCAATGGAATCAATGGAAAAGCCAATTCAATATACTACACTAGTTGTCAAGTCTCCATGGTATGGTGATGTCATTGTGTAAAAGCATTGCGGCCTTACTTCGGTCAAATTTTAATTTTGTATATAAATTAGCTAAATGATTTACCGTAATTATGTATGGTATTTGGTATAATACCAATGATTCCTAATCAAGTCCCAACTATCTCTAGGGCTGCTGCCATGACACTATACTTGTTGACCCTATAAATATAATTTTAAATCGCCCCGTGTTGGCTAGTTTACAGTCAGTAAATGTTTCATTATTGTGATTTATGTGAAAAATAGTCTTGCATGGAAGCATTTCGCTTTTTAGTTGGGGTTAGGAAAACCTAGGTAGCTTCTTCACGATTAAAGCAAGCCTTCCAAGAGGGTAATCATCCGAACATCTACGTGTCTACCTACATCTTAATCCCTTATTTGATGCTCTGTATCTACTGCAAGTTGAGAACAGAAGCAGTAAAAAAGACTGAAATTTTCACACGTCCGAATTAGCGCGGACATGTCCCACATGTGCTATATACATACATTAGGATTAAGTTGCAATTGGCTATCAGACACTGTGATTTATATCGATCATTTGTCACTGCTGAGCTCAAAGCTGCTCTTCATCCCATACAACTATGCACGCATTGCAATACATCAGTATAGCTTGATCCAGGTGGGTTTTCTTCCATAGATTTCCCAGTATCTTTTGAAAATAAGAAGAGACTTTGGCTAACTTTACACAACTATCCGTATCTCATTGTATCCATCATATCCCATATCTAATGAAAATAATAATAATATATCTAATAAAAATATCTTGAATTCCTCACAATGAATACCAGTAGAGCAGCATTCTACAATAATAATGCATGGAGCTATAAGTATTATTCATGATCATGCACTATAATAATATCACTATGATAAATATGCATTTGCATGTTATTATATAAATATTTAGCATTACAAATAATAGAGAAGTGTGGTGACTGTATTGACATTATGCAGCAGGTGTACATGGGTTTGGAGGCAAAGATGGAGGAACTAGTCTTAGTTCTTCTCTACCTCGCGCACTGCCTGCATGAATGTCCTTGGTTGTCTCTGATTCTTGAATGCGTAATGAAGGTTCATTTATATTTAAATATATATTTCTTTCCTGAGTATACTCCAAAGTAATATATGCAGGATTCAAGGTACATCGTACATTCTCTTTGTCAGAATTATCATCATGGCTGTCCGTGTGGCCATCCCTTATCTGACAGTTCTCTGCCATTTCGTAATCTTTCTCATCACCTTTACAAGTGGCGTTGTACAATTTCTGTCGCCGCAAGACTGCCACACATATAACAATGCTGACAATAAGCATTGTACAGACAACAAGCCCGGGAACCCCTATGCCTACAGCAAGAGGAATAGTCAACTCAACATCTGATTTACTGGAAGGACTTGTATATGGAGTCAGGACAATAGAAGCATTAAGCAAAAAAATTCTTCCAGCTCCATGGATGGCAGCTCTGAGAGTCCCTGCTCCAGGGCCAGACAGCAGCAATTTTAATTTACCATGAAAGCTACTTTCACATGTGATTTCCTGTATACTGACATTAACTTGACAATGGCATAATTCAGTAAATATGTGTCCAGCCAAATTGGTCTCCAATTGTTCAGTCTGCATTGAATAATTGTATAATAGGCATTGAAAGTATCACGGTATAACAGTTACAACATACACATGAAACCAGTAACTTAAAGGATCAATGAACACCTAATATGTACAGTGAAACTTACATGGCTGTAGTTCAGGTCGTTACAATGCAAAAGAGCTGAACTATTCAGAAGAAGGTTGAACAGCATTTCTGTTTCACTCTTCATTTCAACAGCAGTACCTATTGTGTTGTGTTTTAAATTTGCAAGTAGGAAAACAGTATTCCATAAAGGGAAATATGCATTTTTCATTAATAATAATATATTGTATTAGATAGACTGCACACAGTTACAGAATAATTACATAACATTTAATATATAAATATATATACATGTGCACAGACCCTGAAGCAAGTGCACCTATAGATTACGTGCCTTGCTTTCAGCTTAACAATAAGAAATGATATATAATTATGCATTAATTTACAGGGATTTCTGGATAATATGCTGTAGATCATCTCAACTAATGCATAGCACTATCCGTTGCATGAATATGTGATTGTCTTAAAATACATGCACTTACCTATGAAATTCCCAGCTACATCAAATTGTTGAACTGTTCTTCCATATCCATTATCACCAATGAAGGTATAAGTTCCTTTATCCTGTGATTGCACACTTCTAATCTTCAGAGAACCTTGTTGAGTTGTAGTATACCTGCTTCCTACACGCTGCCCATCCTTCTCCCACAGGTACTCAGTTAAGGGTGGGTGTGGCATATTCTTTAGCACAGGTGAAAGGACTACAGTTGTGCCCAGAAAAAAATGAATTGCTGCACTGTACGCTGATGGTCTTGGTGGATCTACAATGAAATACAAATAATGTAAAAACTTTAATTTATGAGGTCTCGAAATGTTCAAGTTGAAATTTTCAATGAATGTCATAACGTTTTGTTCAATGTCTGAATTTACAACATTATCATTAATTTAAAAGAATTATTGATCAAGCAAGCCGTATATATATAATATACCAAGGTTGTCTTGGAATGTGCATGTATACATAAAAGCTCACCATACACTACAAGCTTATGTTCAAATTCAACACTCTCTATCTGGGATCCATTGCTCAATTGCAATATACATCTGTAAAGACCTTCCTCTTCTATTTGGACATTGCTGATCTGAAGTTCTGGCCCATAATTTGCACTGCCATTGGGTCTTATCCATATGGTCCTTAAAACTGGAAGGTTGTTATCATGTATACATTGCAGCACATCATTCGATCCTACTAGAAGTTCACGTGGTCCGACAATTATGTTCTCTACCAGCCTCACTTCAATGACAGTAGAGAATGATCCTGACAGATTTTGCTGATATTCACAAGTATAATTGCCCACATCATCTTCAGTGAAGTCATGAATCACCAGCCCGCTGTAATTTGCTTGGTACTTATTACCACGTTCACTTATATCTAGAAATCCAACACCTGACAAATACCATACAATAGTAGGAGGTGGATCTCCAGCTGCAATGCTACAAGTAATGAACACATTTGATTCTCCATGATCTGCAGCTGACACATACTGAATAGATGGAGCAATGAATCGTGTTGATGGAAGGATCACAACCAAAGTGACATTTTTGCCTTCACTGCATGATGAGGATAACAAGGAACAGCAGTAGATGCCCTCATTGTCCTTAGTCACTGACAAAAACCGAAGAGAAACTACTTTATACGATCCTACATACTCCTCAACAGTTATGCCTGCTCCATTCTCAATCAGTTCACCAGCACTGCCAATCCAATTCAGTTGTTCTTCTGCTTCACCATAACAATGAAAAGATGTTCCTCTTCCAGCTAAAACTTGAACACTCAATGGTGCAACAGTAATTGCATTCATTTTTTGAAATCCAATAGTTGTTATTCCAAGTAGGATAACCATAATTCCACATTCCGAAAGACTTAAATCAACCTTTCTGCTGATAAAAGGTAGCATTGCAGATTGTATTAAGACATTTAGTCTCAATCTGTTACTCAGTACCCTGTCAGTGAGTCTACCTAAATTAGTAAATACAAAGAGCTAGTCACTAGCTGTGGCTTGTATAGGTCAGGTATACTCTGCAGTTAGTTGCAGTGCAGTCAAGAGATATCCAAAATGGGGGATATTTTCTATTGACCACAATCTAATAGTACATATAACTTCTAGGAATCTCTAGCTGACCACAAGGCGCAATATGATTATTCTACAGAATGATGAGGAGTCCACAGATCCTCCAAGCCTATTATACTGATACTATGTAAACTGAAACACTACAGTGTATATACATTGTCAATTACTAATATAGCGGACTAAGTATATTATGCACCATCTAAGTTTCACTTTGCTTGTCTATAACCACATACATGCAGTACAGTCCACTTGAGTCAAACTTGCTTAACTGGAAGTTCTTGATAACTTGAGGGAGTTTGTTTGTCCCTCCTCATTCATACTAAAAATAACATAAACAAACTCTGATAAGTAGAAGTTGTGATAAGTGGAATTTATATTTTGCTATCCCTAGTGATTCAACTTATCCAGACTCCACTGTATTCATTATTATGCCCAATAAACAAGATGGCTGCATGATGATGTAATCACTCTCAACATGCAATACTAAACTACCTAACTTCTAATACTGTTCTCATGCTTCTTGTTTTGCCACAATTATACGGAAAGATCCTCACTCATGTACAATGAGGTGGAGCTAGGGAATAAAGATTCTTACATCAAAAATGCCCTTTGCCTGGACATCCAGAATCTGCTTCACTGCATGCAGCTCATGCATACAATGCAACGTTTGTTGTCTGCATTAGTTACTCTCCTGTCAAATGTAGTACATGTCTCATTGTGATATACTTGCAAGCTAAGCTAAGCACAAGACTTAGTGTTGGGGTACACTTCTTTTCAGGGAATTGCAATAAGACCCCTCACCTGTCATGTGTCACACGATAAGGAAGCTCCATTATTGACAAGGAGGTCATGCACACATTATATATAATATATTATATATACTACACATTTCTTGGAATCATACAAGATAACTATCAATAGTTTCTTCACTGATATGCACAGGGTGCATAGTTACTAGCACCTCACATTATATACCAAAACCAGGTCAAAAGCTATACTTTTCTTGGAAACACATGATATAATATGTGCAGGGTCATGAATATAGTTACTATAGCTAGTACCTCCCAATATACTACCAACTCACAAAATTACCTTATTATAACTAATAATTATTATTGCATACACATAATATTATGTATACGTAAGGTTCCTAGAAATACCTGGTAGCTTCCCATGCATAACCATATGCAACTGCAGCTGTCTTTAACTCTGTGGGAAGAGACCCAAATGAAATGGGTCTGGGAATGAGCCCACTTTTGGGACATGTAATTGGTGACTGCTATGAAAATCTACCAAAATGTGCAATATTGTGAAATCCTTTGCCTTGTTTCTGTGTTCACTAGAGGCATGACGTGTATTCAACATAAATGTACTGATTTACTTACTTCGAGATTTATACCAGCCAAAATATTGAAACATTTCTTTAAGCAGTTCTTCATGTAAAAATACACACACTCAATATTAACCCACAACTATGTTTGTAATATAGCATTATATATTCAAATATTATGTCAATTATGTTTAGTATCATAACTCATTGCTTGCACCTAACTTCAAGTATAAAACTGCCTTAATATACTGCACAACTTTATATTCTCCAGTAAACTTGTCAATGAGTTATATACACATTCATATGTATGCAAGATCCTGTTTACACCCACATGCAGCAGTCATTGCAAAGGCCCAGGGGTGTGGTGCTGGTGGCTTAGTGGGCTGCTGATGTGACTACAGAGCTGAGTTATGGGATGGATTGAGGTCCATTCCCACGGCTAGTGAATATGTCTTTGGCCTTTTTTCTCTGCACCCCCTGTCACCACCGAGAGAGAAGAGTGAAGAAGGCCCACTACAGCCACAAAAAGTGATGATCATGGCATGATTGAACATTTGACAGTACTGTTGTATATAATAGCAATTAAGTAGTATGCTTGTTTGTGTGTGTGTGTGTGTGTGTATGTGTGTGTGTGTGTGTGTGTGTTGTTGTTGTTGCTTACTTGTAGCCAATTACTGGGCCTCCTGAAAAGTAGTCATTGAGTTAGTAGGTGTCCCAGTCTAAATAAGATTAATCAAATCAAATCAAAGGCCACCCACAGAGCACTTGTGGGCATTCTAAGAATTATTCTCTATGTGGATCATCTCTTCACTTAGCATCTATGAATGGAATTAAGCATCCCACATTTTAGAGATTATGTAATAACAATAACTATACTGCTGCATATGAATCTACTTATAAATTTATTAATAAAATCAATTCGTGTAATAAAAGTGTGTGTCATGCATTCTTCTTTTCATAATTAATTAAATAATAATTCATAATTAATATGTACTGTACCAATAAACAGGCTTTTGTTGACAAACACCCACCCACCTACCCACCCACTACACACATTTCAGAAGTTCACTAGGTCCAACGATTATGTTCTCTACCAGCCTCACTTCAATGACAGTAGAGAATGATCCCGACAGATTTTGCTGATATTCACAAGTATAATTACCCACATCATCTTCAGTGAAGTCATGAATCACCAGCCCGCTGTAATTTGCTTGGTACTTGATACCGTGTTCATTTATATCCAGAAATCCAACACCTGACAAATACCATACAATAGTAGGAGGTGGATCTCCAGCTGCAATGCTACAAGTAATGAACACATCTGATTCTCCATGATCAGCAGCTGACATATATTGAATAGATGGAGCAACAAATTGTATTGATTGATGCTACAACCAAAGTGACGTTTTTGCCTTCACTGCATGATGAGGATGACAAGGAACAGCAGTAGATGCCCTCATTGTCTTCGGACACTGACAGAAACTACTTTATATGTTCCTTCATACTCCTCAACTGTTATGTCTGTTCCACTCTAAGTCAATTTGCCAGCACTGTCAAACCAATACTGTTGTTCTTGTGCTTGACCATAGCAATGAAAGATGCTCCTCTTCCAGTTAAGACTTGAACACTCAGTGGTGCAACAGTGATTGTGTTTAGTTTTTTGTGTCCAGTAATCCTGTGCTTATAGTAAGTCTTCTAATTGTCAACAAGAACAATCAAATCTTGAGCTGGCAAACTCTGGCAATTGCAGCAGTCATACGGAGATATCCAGTAGCTTGACTCAAATTTGGCCACAATCTATTTCTAGGAAACTCTGACCCCAAGGCACAATTTTTATTATTATAACTATATAGAATCCCTGGATGAGAATTAGTCCACATGCAGATCCTCCAAACCTACTGCATGATACTTATAATAGTAAACTGATACACTGTATTGTGTGCATAACATTACATGTATATGCACCACTTTAAGATTCACTTTGCCTCTCTATACAAGTACTTATATATTCAATTTGAGATTCCTAAAATCTTAGGAGGGGGCAATGCAATACAGGATTAATGGTAAATGAACAGTGGGTGGGGGAGAAGAGGTAAGTTGCTCTCCTGTGAAATGCCTCCTTGTGATGTAATAATTATTGTAAACTGCATGGGCTCAACAAAGGTGTTGGGGTATACACCTCCTTTAGGGAGTTAACTGAGTTAACCCTCAATTTTCCCCGGGGCACAGGACAATTAATCCAGCTAGGTCACATGCTTCTTGGATCACATGAAACGAATATATATCATTAGTTGCTATAGTTACTATAGCACCTCCTATTATACTGCCACATGCTACCCTGTTCTTGGAAACACATGACATGAATATTCAGCTAATAAGCACATGCAGGGTCATGAATATAGTTTACTATTATAATAGTACCTACAGTACTCACAAAACTAACTGTTTACTTGTACATATTGTGTGTGGAATCATCATATTACTATGTATAAATATATACTGTTCCTGGAAATACCTGGTAGTCTCTTCCCACACTCATGCAAAGCCATGTAATTGTAGCTGTCATTTTACTCTGTGGGAAAAGACCCAGATGAAATTGGTCTGGGATCGAGTGAGACTTGTTCCTTGTGGACTTGGCAACTTCTATAAAATTCTGTTATGTAACTATATACATTAGACTGAAAAGTACATTAATTTGTGAAATTCTCTGCCTTGTTTCATGCATAGTACTTACTGATTTGCTCAGGTCCTGGTCCAGCCAAAATGAAGCATTTTTTCGTGTAAAGGTGCAAGTCTTCATGGAATAACGCTCGCAATACAATTGATATTAACTGACAATTACTATTATTAATTTTGTACTATCATTACAATGATGCATTCTGTTATATATAAATTGTATGACACATTTTTACCGCTTCATCCACAAGCTAAAGCTGTCCACATATTCACTTCAAAACAATATTTCACAAGAATATCAAAATTAATAGTTCAGCTGTATCTCTTTTATAATAATATTCTGTGGAGTCCCAATTGCTCCATTTAATGTCATATGTACGTAACTCATTGCTTGCACCTAACCTTAAGTAAAGACCTACCTTACTGCACATCTTTCTCCACTCAACATGAGTTATTGCATGCATTCACATGCAAGATCTTTTGTTTGCACCCACTACATTATTATATTCGTGGCAAAGGCCACCAACAGAGCACCTATGAGTATTCATATCTCTGTGCAGAACTCTTCAATATATGAATGAAATTGAGGATACAATGAAATATAAATTATATGTACTAATAATTTAGATCAATATTTATCATAAGAATGTAATGTCTATTTCTACATATTAATAACACTATGCCAATTAATGGACACACTTTTAGGGACAAACACCAGTGCGCAGATAGATAAACAGACAGTAAGACAGACCATACACAAACACTCACATGCACACACACATGTACATATGCACACATGCACACACACACACACACACACACACACACACACACACACACACACACACACACACACACACACACACACACACACACACACACACACACACACACACACACACACACGCACACACACACACACACACACACACACACACACACACACAAACACACACAAACACACACAAACACACACAAACACACACACATTGTTGTGGTTAGTCGTCACAGATTCCAGTTTACAACTCAGCATATGAATACTCAGCATTGCCAATTTGCAAGTTGTCATGATTATTACAGTAATACTGGTGTGGCAGTCTTCTGTGATCAGTGATTTGATGATTGATTCCATCAGCTTCAAAAATTACAAATTCAATATGATTTCCTCTAGTGTCATGCAGATATCATGACAATGGCAACAACTGCTATTAGTAACTGTTGTTTTGACTAGCTGTGATGATTGTATAAACTGTGCACAGCACAGGTGTTGGGTTACACCTCATTTAGGGGGTGGAGGTGAGATTCCTTCCTTCGGATCCCTTGCACACATGGTGCAGGATAGGAAAGCTCCCATTCCAAAAAAAGCAGGTCACATGCTATACGCTGGAATTACATAATTCTGAAATGAATAGTATCACTGCATGCTGCTATGCACAAGGTTGTAGTATAAGGCTACTAGCTCCTCGCACTTTATTTTACCAAAACCAGCCAGTAACTGTGCTATACCCTTTTCTTGGAATCACATTATATGAATATTCACATATAGTGTAAACAAACGTTAATGTCTCATGCACTTGCGGGCACAATGTCATCAGTATGTCATTATACTTATAAAAATGTCTTGTGGTACACTATGATCTATGATATCATTATACTCTGAATCCCTGGGTAATCCTTCCTGGAACTGCATTCTAATTATTATGAATATGATTATGGATTGTGGGAGGGGGAGGAGAGGGCTATGAATATCATGCAATCATTGTACCAATTCCTGGAATGATATAACTGGACAGCTGGGAATCCTCTGTTCCATATGTAAAAGTGTTTGGGAAATGCATTTCCTGGAAGGGGAGTAGGGGGTTATACATAAAGAATTCTGGTGAATATGCCTAAAAGCATCAAGTATTTTGGATTCACTCACACGTACCATTTGAATGTCCAGGTACGGTTGTAGTATTGCATACCCAAACTCTATATAGCTACTCACCACACTTAGGGGTAGCTAGGGTGAATAGGGTCTGGGTTCACAAGACTAGTATAGCTACTCAGTGAATAGGTGCTGCAGATATATGTTGCATAGAATTCAATTGACTATGTACCACCACAGACACTATAATATTATGTGATTCTTAATTTTGCAATTTTCTTGACATGCACTATTGCATGGTATCAGACATCAAGCATATTCGATTCATATTTATGTGATTTTCTTTAAAATAATAGCATAATGCCATCATTAAAAATGCAACATAGCTTCCCATTCCTATGGTATAAATAGCGATGGTGCAAAAAATTTGAATAGTGGTACTTGCGTCATCTAGCTTGTATAGTGTATGCATGATGCTGTTTCTTTCATGCTTCTATATATGACATTGTGTGCAGTGTGTGTGTATGTGTGTGCATGTGTGTGTGTGTATGCAGTGTGTGTGTGTGTGTGTGTGTGTGTGTGTGTGTGTGTGTGTGTGTGTGTATGTGCCTGCATGCGTGCGTGCATGCGTGCGTGCGTGCGCAAGTGCAAGCATGCATGCGTGCATGCGTGCATGCATGCGTCCCTGGGTGCATGCCTGCGTGCCTGTGTGCGTGCCTGCGTGCCTGCGTGTGTGCGCGTGTGTGTGCATTGTGTGTGTATGTGTGTGTGTGTATCCAGTTGGTATGAGGGGCTGATTAGTAATCTCTTTTAAGAGCTTAAGCCCGTTGCCAGCATGTGGTGCTTTCGGAAAGATGGAAATTGGGACACTCAGTAGCTTATATATTGTTGGAATCATACCTGCCAGCCTTAACCACAGGGTACATTAAGTATGACTTGGGTACGTATTTCTTATCAGACTCTTAGTGGGGTGCTGGTTATTGGCTGGTGCCCAGCCCTCTCCATCTCATGGGGGTTGCAACCTCACAGATGGGCAACCTCTGAATGTATGAAGGGGCCATTAGGGATGGTAAGGATAGCTGGGCCTCACTGTTGTGTGGTGGCTCACCCCAAGTTAGGCCCCTATTGGGGCCACAATAGCCTGCACTGCAGGCTGTGGTATTACAAGTTACAAGTTACAAGTGTGTGCGTGTGTGCGTGCGCGTGGGCGTGTTTGCGTGCGTACGCGTGGGCGTGCTTGCATGCTTGTGTGCGTGCGTGCCTTCGTGCATGCGTGCGTGCATGCGTGCGTGTGTGTGAGTGCGTGCATGTGTATGTGTGTGTGCCAATGTATGTGAGTACAGGTGTACATGATAGATCTGCTGAAGTGTTTGGAATTACTACTGAACACTTTTGGATAGCCAGCTGTATAGTATACATTGTCAAATAGTACACTCTGAGACTCACCATTGAGTCAATTTAATTCATGCAGGCAAGAGATGCCAAATGCATGGGAAAGCCTTACAGACAACAGTGTATATAATAGTTGTACATACGTAATTGTATATACATACCTTAGTATAGATACACCATAACTATAACTGAGTGTACTTTGCAGGTTAGACTTAAGGTGTTTTGTGCTTTATAAGTCCTGCAGCTGAAAGGATACCAGTGCATTCAAGGTACAAATTGCAAAGGGCAATACCATCAAGGTAATGTTATTTGTGATATATATACATATATTCCTGTGTCTAGGGGTGTGGCATAACTACAGTATAGATAACTTGTGCTGATAGTGCATATTATTATAATAATACATGTTTTCCTGGAAGCTGCCCTATATACACATACAAAGCTGCTGATAAACACACTTTGAGCCATTAGGTGCTGGAAGAGGTAGGTTTTAAGACCATTTGCAGTCCCTTTGCTATGCTAGATGTTAATTATTGTCTTCTTTAACTCTGTCAGCATGTCTTCAGCAGTGTATGAATCAAGTGGTCCATGCAGGAATAACAAGCTAGAACATTTGACAGGGAATGCCAATAGTTATTGTTACTTGGATATTGCATTTGAGTATAGTCGAATGCTGCTGTAAATTATGAAGAAGGCTTGCTTCTTTAGAATGCAGAACTACATGGTGTTTCTCTTCATGCTTATGCTAACTTCTTTTAGGGTATTAGTGGTTAATGCAAATACAGGGATAATTGTCGCTCCATCCATTGCTATGATTGAAGCTGGAAAAGATGCATCTTTCCATTGCTATGGAGATGTTGAGGATCAACTGCTTTGGTACAACAAAAATGGCTCTATTTCTGGGAACAATTCCAGGCCAGGTCTGATGCTTAGTGAGTACATAGGAGGGTATAGAGTGCTTTCTCTTCGTTTTTTGTCAGTGACCAAAGACAATGAGGGCATCTACTGTTGTTCCTTGTCATCCTCATCATGCAGTGGAGGCAAAAACGTCACTTTGGTTGTGATCCTTCCATCAACACGATTTGTTGCTCCATCTATTCAGTATGTGTCAGCTGCTGATCATGGAGAATCAGATGTGTTCATTACTTGTAGCATTGAAGCTGGAGATCCACCTCCTTCTATTGTATGGTATTTGTCAGGTGTTGGATTTCTGGATTTAAGTGAACACGGTATCAAGTACCAAGCAAAGTACAGCGGGCTGGTGATTCATGACTTCACTGAAGATGATGTGGGTAATTATACTTGTGAATATCAGCAAAATCTGTCGGGATCATTCTCTACTGTCATTGAAGT
>CAUJGJ010000188.1:1009170-1021670 GCA_963170055.1 Halisarca cf. caerulea | reverse complement strand
TTGTCCAGTCTAGGCCAAGGGGGGGGGGGGGGGGGCACATGCTCCCAATGCACCCCCTTAAATCCGCCCCTCACCTCCCCAACTGCTGTATGCACAGTACATATACAGCATACGTACGTACAATACAGTGGGACTTGCTGAGTATTGATTTGATGAATTAAACCTACTCTAGACTTCATCCCTGCATATGTACATACGTATGTACGTACTGCACATACGTACCTCATGGACAGTACATGAGTATGGTCCATGAGGTAGAGAGGAAGTGTGGAGAGACTGTGTGGAGTGTGGATGAATTGTGAAGTGTGACATGTGACAAAATGTGAAGTATGAAGTGAGGACAAAGTGCAGGGTATCAAGCATGGATAGAGTGTGGAGGTCAATTTTACTGTTCCTTCAAATAAGTTCTATAGTACTGGACCTCCAGTGGAAAGGGCTGGTTGATTTTAGTAAAACTTTGCATTTTAAAAATTGAGCCCGTCAAATAAACCTGCAAATGTTCTTTAGCAACATGAGAATGTAAAAATTGCAAAATGAAAAAAACAAATATACTTATGTAGCAACACATTAACGAACACAAGAGAAAACCAGTATAAGACTACATACAGCCAACTAATATGTATGCACATGTGTACGTATGTACATAGCATGATGTTGGGCATACCTATTTTACCACCATAGTGTTCGTGTAGGGACTCTATGTCTTGTTCCAATGATGCTACCTGCACACAAAAATGATACGCGAAATAAAGAACTATCCAGACAACATTAATCCATTGATATCTACACTGTTAAATCATCCTTAGAATACCTTGTCTTGCATTGCCTTCAGAGCTGAATTGTGCTGCTTGTTAGCACCAGCCAAAGCAGTTTCATTGTGGTCCTTTTGGCTCTTGAGTTGTGAGTTCAGCTTGTCCAGTTCAGTTTGAGCAGCTGACAAGGATTGATTGGAAGCAGATAGCTGTGCCTACCAAATGGCAGAGCCCGTAAAATATGGAACACACATTCAAACTTTACAAAACTGTATGTACATTACCACTAACAAATGTGCCATAACATCTACATATGTACGTCCGTACATATTACCAACGTGTGGTACTCAAATAAGTAGCCCATACACTTTACATGTACATGTACGTAGTACGTACATACGTACGTAGCTCTATGTAAGTACATACGTACATACGTATGTAGCAGATACAGTTGCACCTAGTCTGGCCAGCTAGACTGTCTCCTGCAAGCACCCTACAGTCTAGCTGGTCAAACTAAGTTGCAACCCCTTACAGAGTGACCAATCTGGTTAAAGACCACCTCACCTGCAAGCCTGAGTTCTCACATTATGTGTGTACAATAAATACCCTTTCACAAGAGACCACACCCTTGGAAAGACCATCTTTGAACACTCCTTAAAGATGGTCTCCCAAAGGAAGAACTACAGTATTAACATTTATATACACAAAAAGGGACTACCTTTTTCAGTGTATGCACGTACGCAGTGTTAGAAATAGGGTCAGCATTCAGACATTGTCCGACCATTTTGGCATTTTGTCCGACCCAAAAAAGTTTGGGTCAGACATTTGGCTGAGCACTAACCAAACAAATGCTCACTTCACATGTGCAGACAATGATGTTAGTACGTTAAAAATTAACTAACAGCTGTAAGGATAAGAGTGATGCAACTCTGCACTATGTATGTTTACTGTAGCACACGTGTATCTTTTCCATAAATTGTCCGAGCAAAATTGAGTTTGTCTGATCCAAAATGATAGTACTAGGGCATTTGTCCAAACACAATCTATTCCTTATTTCTAACACTACGTACGTACGTACATACGTATGTAAAAACAGGGACAAATCAATCCCATTGCAATGCATGTACAATTTGGAAGATTGGTACAACAATATGTAAGTACATACCTTCAATTTTGACAGCTCCAAAGCTGCCTTTCTGGATTCTGCAGTTCTCTGCTTCTCCAAATCAACCAATTCCTTCTTCAATTTGATATATGCATTTTTCTCTGATTCAAGCTCTTCCGACATGCACTTGCTTTTTCCATTAAGCTTACTCATCTTCTCCTTAAGCTCCTTCACTCGCTGCTCACTGTCTGAGAGTTGCTTCTGTACAGATTGCAGTGCTACATTTTGATCTTTCTTCAAGATTTCTCCTTCATTTTTACTTGACCTTAGCTGTTGCTCCAAACTAGTCACTAAAAGTTTGAGCTTTTCAGCCTACATCCAAAATGCACATATGAACACAAAAACATACACAGGAATATGCACATACGTACGTACCTATATATGCATGTATTTGTATCCTGATGTGTGGGCAAATTATGGGTGGATTAAAGGAAAAGTGTGCTGACAGATGAGCACAGGTCACTGATATACGTACGCACACTTCCTAATTGATGTCAATTGGTAGAGTAAGTGGCTGGAACTGATCAACTCTAGATGAGACTGTACACACCAACAGTCAACAGTGAATGGTTGCCAGTATATACGTAACTCATACAAACATAACTTACGATATGTATCCCACACACGCACACTAGCACATACACACACACACACATACACACACACACACACACACACACACACACCACACACACACACACACACACACACACACACACACACACACACACACACACACAACACAAACACACAACCCACAAACACACACACGCACACACACACACACACATACACACACACACATACACACACACACACACACACACACACACACACCTCAGATTCTGCTAACTTTCTAGCTCTACCCTCTGCTACCTTTTCTACACTCATGGAAGACTGCTGTTTTACCAAAGCATTCTCTCTTCTTGTCACATCAGCCAGTTCTTGTCTTGTCCTCTGCAGCTCAAATCTCACTTCACTCAACTCACTCTCGAATATTTCCTTATTGGCAGAATTTAACTGTTGCACTATGAAGTAACATACGTACATACGTTCGTATGTACGTAACATATATTCATGTAAGTATGTAATACAATGTACTTGGACATATGTCATGTATGTATGTACATACGCACATAAATAGGTTGCTCAGCATACGTATATCTAGACACAGACCTTGGTAACATTAATATGTTTCATGAGCCAATGTCTGGCTATATACGTACAATCATATGCAAGACTACGTGTAGACACATACTGTAGACTGGCTACAGACTATTCTAATACTATGTGTACACATTTTCGGCACTTCCCTAAAGGTAAGCATAAGATATGAGAACACAACACACACACACACACACACACACACACACACACACACACACACACACACACACACACCACACACACACACACACACACACACACACACACCACACACACACGCACACACACACGCACACACACGTATGGACACACACACACACACGTATGGACACACACACACACACATCCACAAGCACGCACCATTGAACCATGTGGACTGCAGGAGTTCCTGGATTCTTCCCTCTGTCTCCATCACCTACATACAACAATATAATATAAACTATTGTACATGCACATACGTACATGATAAGCAAGAACTACGTATTATTTTCAATGCATGAACAGCAAGAGCTGGTCAGTTAACACAACTTGAGCTGTACTTAAACCAGATATAGACTCACTGTTTGTGTAAGACAGCTCGTGAGACCTACGTATTGTTATGACCACATAAAACAAGATATAATATCATAGCTAATTGCTTTCTCCACTCTTGTAGTGTGTACACACGTTGTTTGAGGTTAAACTGTACATGATGGGGGCACACAGAGATGATCCAGTTCCATTTACACATACTTATCACTGATGTGCACACTGGTCATATTACAGCCGTATCAAATTGTCAATCTTTAAACGTGCAATATGTAATCCAAACCACTACATTCATTACACAATGTCAAAAATTTCAAGCTGCGTGTGGAGTCAAAGCTAATGCGAAATGCAAAAGATAGCTTAGGCAGTGCGCGTGATTTTATCATTAGAATAAAGGGAAACTTCACACCATGAAAATCAAAATGTGGGACGGAAGTGCAATCGTTCTAGACAATACCTCTGTTGATAGGCTCTTCATGAGGCAATTCACTTTGTCCTCGGCTGGGCCAAATACAGCGCGGTATTTACCGTCTTCTGTATTCTCTGCAACATCTCCCTCTTTGGAGGAACTAATAGGAGGGAGAAAGCTTCCTCTCGAGCTTCCAGGTCGTGCTGTTCGCACAATCGCTTCTTTTGCAAGTACTGTTTTGGAAGAAGCCATGTTGAGCAGTTACCATAACAACAACGGTGATGACGTCATTTTCGTAAATGGCTGCAGTTGCCAATTCTGCTTCTTTCCTTTGCAAGTAGTTTTATATTATCTTCAGCCGCCACCAATGCCACCGAAAAAGGCTGCCTCGTCCACTACAACTAAAAGGTGACTCCTGTAGCTGCTTCCAAAACAGCCACAAAGACTACTTCAAGCAAACCTTCCGCATCTACAGCAAAAGGTAAGCTTTTCGTTGCTTCAGTCATAGTTCATCGCTGTTGCATGGGAAAAGAGTAAACTCTAACTAGAAATTCTCCTTTATTCTGAATTATTTTCGTGCTTCTAACATAGTTGGCCCAAAGGCAGCGGCAACGAAGCAAGCTCCACTGAAAAAAGGAGTTGCAGGATCAAAGACCACGCCCACCGGCAAGGGTGCTCCCGCAACAAAGAAATCGGATTCCACTGCTGATAAAAAGGGTTTGTTCCACTGTACCACTAAACGTTCATGCTATTCACTTTGCATAAATGTGTACCGAGCGTAGTATTACTCTGATTTACAGTAACTTGTTCTGTCAACTATGGTTGTTTGTGTTGTTAATGATTGCACAGCTGCAGCTGCTTCATTGTATGATAGAAATCCTCTATACCATTAGGCCAGCCAAAGAAGAAAGAATGGACTAAGAGTGATGAAATGGCTCGAAGAATCCAGACAGCTTTCAGAGGCTACAGGTGTCGAAAGATGCTTCTCCAGTTGAAACAGAAGCAAGATGACTATGACAAGCTAATGGATAAGCTGGAGAAAGAAGTGAGGCTCTGTGCATAATATTGGATTACTTAGCTGGCTTTGTGGCATTTATTCTGTATATGATCATCTTAGTACATATTATATGTGCTGTATGTAAATAATATGGCATATGTTGTACAGACCAATGCTTTGCTGCTGACACTATTACATACAGCACATAGTACAGAGTGATATTCAAATCTCTAGTATTTATACCTTTGTTCTTTCGTGCCTAGTTTTCTTTAAATAACGAAAAGTCGGAGGGAGGGAGGGAGCAAAAATACAATGTAGGGACATTACTGGCTAGGGCATCTATAGTGTTCTTCCATTGACAAAATATATAATATATAACCTTTACAGGACAGTATGGGGGACCATTCGGGCTACTTTTCAGTAGGTTTTGGTAGATATTTGCTGGAGGTGTAACATACGTACATGGAGTACTGCAGTACTCCATGTATGTTACAGCTGTAGCCCCCAAAAATGAAGCCTTGTACTCATGTATCTCTGCCACACTGTTGCTGACAATCTTACTGTTACTTGATGGTATACAGTAGTACATTACAGTACTGTAGTGTCATTTGCCTACTCAGTGGTAAAGATGCACATGCATGTACTGTGAACATTCATGTAGACTCGACAGTTACTTGGTGTTACAGTAGTCCACATATGTATGTCGGTTTTCAGGCATTTGTTCAGCTTGTAAACATGGAGAGGGAAAGGTCAGAGAAGGAAAGGAAAAAAGAAGAAGAGGAGAGAAGAAGAAAGAAGGAAGAACAGCAAAGGAGGAAAAGAATCTTAGAAGCCGCCTTTGATGGTGATATGGATGAAATCAACCAAGTACTACGAGAGGTGAATAAGCAGGGTTCTATCCAGTAGACGAGGGGTGTCCACTTCAACCAGTCCATGCAGCTTCCACCACCTTGATGCCCCCCCATGCATACACACACCAAAAATGCCAACTGTATGATACAAATTGGTAAGAGGTAACCTTCCTGTAAGTGTATGAAACTACATTATCACATAAATCCCTATGTGTGCACGTATAAGTGAAACAAATGCACTTTTTAAAGCAATTACCATTCTCTTTTTAGTTGTTTTAGGAGATTCAGTGTGAACATACGTACGTATCAGGAAGGTTTCGTTTCGTGAGGGTGGAGGCCATAATTAACTTCCTTAAAGCCACATAAGTGTACACATAATGGACACTTTGGGATAGTCATTTTGCCCTTTGTAGGGAGGTTGTCCTCTTTGGGAAGTCCAAAATGTATTGGAACTATAGGGAGAAAATATCTTGGGACCTCCAGCTGTGTCCTTTGTACAGAGATTGTCCTTATTTTGGAGCGTCCACTATTGGAGATTTCACTTTAGATATGTTTGTATCCACAGCATGTTGTCTATGCCATTTCCAGACAGTGTGTCTATTTGAAATTCATTTTGCCCACTTTTTGTATAGGCTTTACATTTAATAATGTGCCATCATGTCTTTCATTCTCTACCATTCAAAATGCTTGCTGTGATACATTCATGTGTTTCTGCAGTTGGATGCAGCACTAGCCAAGTCCCCTGTTCCCCTTTCACCTGTGATGCTCAACAAATATCGTCTCAAACTGGTTGACTGCACTGATGCAAACGGGAATACACCACTGTCTGAAGCTGCTGCTGGAGGGCAGGCAGACACCATCACAATGCTGTTCAAAATGGGAGCAAACCCAAATTCAAAGGGAGCTTTTGGGAGGAGTCCATTGTACAGAGCAGCCTTTGGTGGCCACATTGAAGCAACAAAGGTTGGGCTGTGTGTAGACGTGTTAACTGTTTGTGTTAAAAACGACCATACATACATACATGCATACATACATACATACATACGTACATACATACATACATACGTACATACGTACATACATACATACATACATACGTACATACATACATACATACATACATACGTACATACGTACTGTACGTATGTACGTACAGTGAAGCCTCTCTAATCCGCCACAATTTGGAATGTCAGTTTTATGGTGGATTAGCGGGGTTGGTGGATTAGCAAGGTTTGCACTCAGTACGTGCATTTTGATTAGTTTTTGAAACTAGGACGGATTGGCGGGATTGGCAGTTAGAGAGGTTTCACTGTATGTACAAAGTTCATACTGTATAAATGTAAATGGCGCTATGATAGCATCTTGTCAACTAAAACCTAAGCTCTTAGCTCTATACGTATAAGTGTATATTCAGTGGATTTTATATGATAAGCACTGAGTTAGTAACAGGCAATTAAAGCATATTTGCCCATGGGTATTATATACGTACGTACCTGCTACTCATTCTATCCCCACCGCATGTACATTCATATATACATACGTGCACCACACTAATCTGTTCTAATGGTACATACGTACATACATACGTACGTACCTCTGTATAATGTAGAATATGCATAATAGCAACCTCCTGACCACCTTGTCACAAACTTGTCCCCGGCTTGTACAGTCCACTGATTTTTGTGACAAACTTGTTAGTAATTCCATGGTACACCCTCATCATGAGGTTGGATCATAGACACTCTATACTACGTAGTATAGAGTGTCTATGGTTGGATTATGCTTGCATGTGACAACCTTACCCTGGATTTGACAAGTTTGTAGCAACCTTGTAATGGAGCTTGACATCCTTGCCACAACCTTGTTACAACCTTGTTACACCCTTGTTACACCCTTTGTCACAACCTTGTCACAACCTTGTTACAACCTTGTTACGCCCTTTGTCACAACCTTGTCACAACCTTGTATGCAAGGTTTACCAAGGTTGAGGGATCATCTAGTTTTACAAGATTGAATGAAGTACAAATTTTCATAATGTATGTACATACCTTCAACATGGTCACTAAGGAAGCTCTACTGTACAATCTGCAGACTAAACAGACACGATGAATGGCTCGTGCACAGTATGGTACTACCATGAACGTGTACATATGTATGTACGTTAATATGTACGTATCTGTTATCAGTTGCTATTATACATATGTATCCATCATATGTGTGTATTACGTAGGTCCTGCTGGAATGTGGTGGGGACCCTAGAACACGAGCTGATGATGGTGCTGAACCGGAACAAGTGAGTGCAGCGTAAAGAAGTGAACACATTCAAGTTGCTAGCTGCTTTAGTAGCATGAGACAAGGTTCTGTATTTGGCAGGGTTTATGGCAAGTGCAATCAAGAGATTCTTTCGCAGAGAATCTGTAGTAGTTGTACATTTTGTGTCATGTGTTTCTGTGTAAGTACGTTATGGAAGTAGAGTAATTTCAATACACAAATGCTCGCTACCTATCAGTATTCTGTAGAGTGTTAAGGCTCCAAACCGTCATAATTATGTACGTATATAATAGTTGTTCTGTAGTGTTTTTGTTATCACAATTAACTGATTCTGCTGTATGCTTTGTGGGATCCTATATTTCTGTTTCTAATAGATAGCCTCCAAACCAGATATTAAGGAAATGCTAGCATCATGGGATATCAATGAGACAGAAAGGCTGATGAAAAAATTTGTAGATGATAAAGAGAAGAGGATTAGTGAAGAAAAGGCGTATCACAAAAAAGAGGAAAGCAAGTCAGCAATTATTGTCATGTTACTGCAACAGATTGCCTACCACTGCACTTCCCTCTGTAGATATACATGATATGTACGTACACTGAACTGTATGTACATATTACTTCATTGTGCTGAGGGAGGGTGTGAGGATTGTGTGTGGAGAGGAGGAGATCGATTGCTCAGTAGATAATTAAGCATATGTACGTAGTTAGCAGTGGGACTCAAACCCCAAATTGTGCACCCATTTGTAGGTTTGTGTGAATATACTGATGTGCTTGTACGTACATATGTCTTTATGTATGTACGTATGTACATATTTACACATTTAGTGCATGTGCATATGTACAGTATATGTATGCATCTCAGTAGCTGGTATTGTTTATCACTACATACATACATATGTATTTCAATAGAATTGCGGATGAAGTGGCTGATGCTGAGAAGGAGAATTCCGTACGGCAAAAAGAGGTGAGAAGTGTGTGACAAGTCTGTGTGTCTACTTACATGTTTGGATCACTCAAGTATAAAGCAGTATTACTTGTGAGCGTGCGTATGTGTACTGTCATACCACATGTACATACGTACTGTAGTCGGGTTGAAATTGAGAAAAATTTATTTTGACGTGTTTCTGTCATTTTGAAACCACCTGGTATTCAGCTAGCTAGCCCAACATGAGCCAAAAAACATGTGTGCATGTCTACTAATGTAGTTGTTCTACTACATGTTTCATCTTGTGCACAATACTTTGCAGCTTAAGAAAGCCTACGAGGAGCTCAATAAGAGGATCTATGAACATGACAAGTGTACACATCAAGGCGGGGCCAAAGCAGAGGTCACTTTGAAGGTAAGACGGCCATACAGTCTGTACATATAGATGTACATACATATGTACCTGAGTATGTTATCTTTATGTACACAGATGAATGTTATAAGTGTACAAATGCATATACCTGTACACATACGTACATATTATCTGTCTTAAGTTGTTCTTTAGTTCTATTGTATTCAGTCCCTAGTACATATATACCAGTAAACCTTAGCTGGTGTCAGATACATACGTACATACATATCTAATGGTACCATTTTGAATGTCTGCCCGGGACCTGTGTATGGTGGTGTCTAATGAGGAGAAAGTTAATATGAGACATGCTGCATTTGTGACCAGCAAAGCTGGGCCTAGAAAAGACATGGTCTTTCATGAGGGTGGTCTCTCGAAAGGGACACTACTGTATCCGATAATGCATATGTACATGTGTTGTTTTGCTTTCCTGCTTCAAGTGTACATACAGAATGTGTGTCTCTGACCATGTTCGTAGCTATAGTTTTTACTATTTATCGTTTAAGTGATCATTCTCTGACATCCATTTACCAATGCTAGGACAAAGATCTGCCTAATAGGATTCCTACAATGTCCATACTTAAAGGCATGCATGCACATATTATATCATACCAGACTGTTCTAGTTGTGTCCAAGTTCATATATTTATATATCCACACATTCACTTTTAGGCCATCCATGACGCAGAGGAGACATTGGAAATGTGTAAATTGAATGCAGACAAGACAAGAGAAAGACTGGCACAGGTGCTTATGTGGTGACATGTACCTTCGTACATACATACATACATGCACAATGACATACGTACGTATGGTGTGCATATATGGTGGATATGCATGGATGTGAGAATTGCGGTTCACAGTTGTAGTACGAATTTGTATTGTATTGTGTGTATTATAGTGTGTCTACGTACAAGTGGCATTGGAAGCCTGCGTACTTGACTATAATAATATGCTCCTCACATTTGAATCTTCTGCTTGTGTTTTAGGTGAAGCTCAAGTTACGTGACAAGCAAATGGAGAGTAGTGAGGACAGGAGCGAAGATGAAAGTATAGGTGTGAAAGTAGCTGTGAAGGAATTAGACGATGTTCTCTTTAGAGATGTTGGCAACAAAATAGCAAGTGATGGGAGGTGCGCGGATATGCATACCCTTCTGCACTGTAGTGATTTTAACAATTCATTTGGCTGGGACTAGTTGTAAATTTTGGAAAGTCATAATATGCAACATTTACCCTTGTAGCCATGGATTGGTATACAGGGGAATCTGGTTTATCCGACAGCATCTGTTCCCCATATATGTGTCAGATAAACCAGGTGTCGGATAAATCAGGTGGAAGTGTGTACAGTTTAGTGGTGGGGATTCACAACAGAGTGTCGGATATATGAGGTTTTTGGATGCGACTGTGCGTATACATATGTGTGCTATCATGCACATTTATGGTATGAATGTACATACATATCATGTTATCCAGGCTCACCTTGCTGTAAGACTTAAGTTGTTGAAGTAGTGGAGGTTTGCCTAGCATCAATTCATAAACTAAGGTACTTGTGCATACGTACCTAGACCCACTTGCAAGGCTTATTTATATAGGATACATACGTATAATTATAGTAGAAACTCTGATAGTGGGCACTCTGAAATTCAGACAGAATGATTTTAATACGTAGACCTCTCCATAAAGGGCACTACTTTTTGCCCCAACCATTTTCTCTATAATTCCAATACATGCGCATGAACCTTCAAGAACAGGACAACCTCTAGCTGTATAAAGGACAAAGTGTCTGAATTTATTCTGCATGTCCCTTTTATGCTCTATACAGAATGCGTTTCCACTGTATTCCCTTCTAGTAGTATGTATCTTGTGCTCTAACACTGCACACCCTCCATTCAACAGGTGGCCGCTGATCATTGACCCCAAGCAGCAATGTGCTACTTTCCTGAGGTACAGGGACACCAACTACATCAACTGTCTTGATCAAAGACACATGAATCCTGACTCACTTAGAAAACTACTTATTGGGGCCATAAGGTCAGTTTCAGCTAATCCCTATTTTATGAAGTTCAGCATACATACGTACATAAGTACGTGTGTTTGTATATAGGGTGTCTGCTCATACACACATGTAGTTTACCTGCATAGGAAAAGTAAGGATTTTAAGGTAGTGTATGAACCACACTACATTTCCTGACTGCCTAAGAACTACATCATCACCTTCTATTATGCTGTAGAGTTAACTCAATATAGTATTGTACTGTGAGTACTGTACGTACTAGGCCACAAGTCCTAGAAGGGGATGCTGCCTGCTGTACACATGCATGCCCATATTGTCGTACAGTATAACATACTAGTGCAACAGACACTTTAGACAAATTAGTGTTTGCAGAAGTGATTTTAATTCAGCTCTTTGTGTTCTCATAGATATGGGAAGTTTGCAGTACTTGATCTCCTTGATGTGGAGTCATGGGATATTGCAGTTCAGAGGTTCGATGATGTACAGAAGGGATTGATGGAGAGCTTAATTTCAAAGAAGTTGTTGCAAAATGAAACGTAAGTATTCCAGTTGCACCACAGCTGCATTGCATGTGATGAGTGCAGTTACTGTACTTGTGACACACTAGTTCACTAGTGTCATAAGATTGTTCTCGTAACTTGCATATATGTACATACGTATATGTACAGATTGTTAGTATGGGAACATTATTGGGGTAATGCTATCCAATGACAATTACAATTCTATTGCACATGGAAAACAGGGTTGAATATGATGTGCAAATTTATTATGCATGCACACAACCCTGTGTGCAAACTTGTGATACTAGAAGCCAACATGTTGAAAGTGTATAAAACATACATGCACACACACACACACACACACACACACACACACACACACACACACACACACACACACACACACACACACACACACACACACACACACACACACACACACACACACACACACACACACACACACACACACACACACACACACACACACACACACACACACACACACACACA
>CAUJGJ010000188.1:986670-1004170 GCA_963170055.1 Halisarca cf. caerulea | reverse complement strand
GGATGGGGCAAGGGCTGGACACACAACCCGGTTGTTGATGAGTGTGGCTTCTCTGTTCAGCTGGTTGAAGGTATTAGAGGCATCCACAAAAAGGGCAGCTTCAGTATCCTCACATTCATAAATACTACACATAGTATGGAAAGCAGCTTCGCAACCAGATTCAAAACCGCCACAAAGCTGAAATGGACCCACAGCTTTTTGAATGTCTGCCTTGGCATACTTCATGATAACTTTGCCCACAATTCTGCGACAAACCTCACCTACTCCAATCGGTCGTACACCGGGGGACTTATCAAGGGGGATGAGGCGACTCGCTGTGTATGCTGACAACCCAGTAGGATCCACATAGAATGAACTGATCCTTTTCGCGAAGGAGGCTAATGCCGCACATAAGTCATTTGAACTGGCACCAAAAGAAGTATAGAGACGTCTCCACGTGGTAGCATCTAGTCCCGATGGGCCTGCGGAGCCTTCTGTGTGTAGGGCTGCTTGTCGAATGTCATCGGATGAAATGGCTTCAAAGACCTATTGATGTAAACTTTCTGAAATGCCAGTAGATGGCATATTCAGCAAGATGTCAGGATTAGCTGGTCTGGCGGTAGGATGTTTTTCTTTGAGGATATCCCGAACAGATTTGCCAGAGATCTCTTTGTCTAGGTTATGCACTCCTTTGGATTGTTTTCTTGACAAAAATTGTGTAGCAGCTCTAATTTTCCCATCATTCATCAACTTTGCAAATGTGCGGGCGATTTTTGCATCATCATCAGCTATGTTCCTACGTGTAACATTAATACACTGTTGAATCATATTTTCTTCCGAGATCAATAGAGAAAACTCCCCCGCTTCCCAATGGTCCATACGTCTTTTAAGACACGAAGTGTGTTCTTTGACTTTTGACTTGGCATGGGGCTTCTGAAGAAGGCATGGCATACACATAGCTGCCTTGATTGCAATAGATTCCAGTGCTATACGCTGACTGAAAGCTTCAAAAAGACGAGTCATTTCATTCACAAAACGTTTTCCTTGCTAGCCGGATGGAACCATGAAAAGATTCGGCTTCCAATGCACTAACTCGTCATATGCAGCTAATGATTCACAAATGTCATTTCCAGAGAGTTTTCCCCATGTTGTTTGTGTGAGAGGAGAAGGGTCAAAGGAGGGGAGTTGAGGAAGGGCATTATCAGACTGAGTACTAAGTGGTGAGGACACAACAGGTGACTGTGTATTAGGTAGTATACAATAGGGGATACAACAGGTGACTGTGTGCTAGGTGGTACAACAGAGGAAACAACAGGTGACTGTGTACGAGGTGGTACAACAGAGGATACAACAGGTGACTGTGTGCTAGGTGGTACTGTGTGCTAATAATAATAATAATAATAATAATCGTACCTCTCCGGTCATCTGTGTCTACCACTGTACTGTTTAGCATTGATCAGTATATATTATGTGGGTGGGTGAGTGTGCTTTAATTTTGTAACTGCATGTTTATGATATAGGCAAGGGTTTTAAGGACATGTAATTTACTTATTATTAATAGCATTTTTTCATCATCATTGTATCATTATTATATAATATTAATATCAATAATAATAATAATAATAATTTCTTATTTTGACTGGGTGGCCATTAGCCTGAGGCTACTACTAAGGCCCCCAGTATCCCACACACTCGCTCACACACACAATCAAATTAAATCAAATTCAAATTCAAATTGTTTGGTGGCTGCAGTAGGTCATCTTCTCAGCTGTCCCAGGTTGGTGGCAGGGGGTGCAGGGAAAAAAACTCCAAATGGCACACAGGTGGAGTGGTGCCTTCTGCCCAATGCTTGACTGACTTCAGTGAAAACCTACTGAGCCACCAGCACCCCCCGAAGGTGGCACAACAGAGGATATCACAGGTGACTGTGTACTAGGTGGTACAACAGAGGAAACAACAGGTGACTGTGTGCTAGGTGGTACAATAGAGGATACGGCAGGTGACTGTGTACTAGGTGGTACAATAGAGGATAAGGCTGCTGACTGTGTACTAAGTGGTACAAAAGGAAGGGGACATAACAGGTGACTGTGTACTAGGTGGTACAACCGAGGATACGGCAGGTGACTGTGTACTAGGTGATACAATAGAGGATACAGCAGATGACTGTGTACTAGGTGGTACAACGGAGGATACAACAGATGACTGTGTATTAGATGATACAACAGAGGATACAACAGGTGACTGTGTAGTAGATTGAACGACAGAGCATGAAACGGGTGAATATGTACTAAATGGTACAACAGAGCACAAAACGGATGAGTGTGTACTAGATAAAACTGCGACTGATGAATGACACGAATAAACAGATGACCGAGTGCTAAACAGTACAGTGGTAGACACAGATGACCGGAGAGGTACGACAGCAGCTGCTGTAGAAGATGATTGACTCACATTTGCACACACGCCATTTCGACTTGGCAAACAACTGTTACACTTTTTCCTGTCCTTGACACAGGAACATTTCAGACATCGGCCCGAGCCGTTACACCGGCAACAAATGGGCATTTTCAAATAATCAGTGATGCGACATTTGCTAATCCACCATTTTTGGAGACGGGCTAGCTATATTATACACACACACACACACACACACACACACACACACACACACACACACACACACAAACACACACACACATATACACACACACACACAACACACACACGCACACACACACACACACACACACACACACACACACACACACACACACACACACACACACACACACACACACACACACACACACACACATACACACACACACACATACACACACACACACACACACACACACGTGTACTCACTTGGCCATAAACTCTGAACTGAAGACTTTGTGCAATACACCTTGCCCACTTCCTAATTTTTCTCTCCAGGCATATATCTAGCTTATATGCACATTGCAAAGGATATCTCCTAACCTGGTCATCCCAGTAGCATGCCTTACAGTGAGTGACTATACACCCATGTCCACGATAGTAACATTGAGGACTGCAACAGATGTATGTATAAACAATAATTATAATCATGATGCATACTTTGTATTATAATTTGTATACTAGGTTCATGCATATAAGTTATTTATGTGTATTTGCATGAATATAATATTAGTATTACGTGCACGTCCATGATAAGGCTAAAGAAATTGAAACATGCAATAAATAATTATCAACAGCACAGCTCCATAATTTTGAGGAATTGCATTTTCAAAGAAATGCATGACCACTTCCTCAACCCCCTCCCCCTACATGCCAAAGTCATTCACTCTGAATTTTTTTCGAAAAAGGATAATACAATTAGATTTATCAAAAGGTAATTTTCCAATATTCAGCAAATGCTGGGTTTTATAAGTATTTTCTTCCATTAAAAAGAGTGAGTTCAATCTGTTTTAGAAATTCGAAGCTGAATCAATGATTAATGACCACATTAATCCTGAGCAATGGTGTCATTAATGATTATTGACAAAATTTCATACTTAGCCTTGAGTGTATGTAGGTATATCTACAAGGGTTACCATCTCAGCATATGCAATTAGACTCTGAGTCACTTGTTCAATTTACACCACATGCATGAAAGTATGTCATTGATTGATAACAAAGTACAGTGGAACCTCACATATCCGAACATCAGTTAACCATCTGCTCTGATCATGCATCCTGCCTGCTTGGCAGAGTGTAACAAAATGGCTACCTTAACTAAAGCTGATTAAATGTTCCAATGAGACAAAGCACGTAGTTCGTACTCATGAGAACAAACTGGTCATACAGGACTGACTGAAAACTGGACCCAAGAAAACTTACATCTGAATATGGGATGGAATGTTTGACAGTCAGCCACCTTAACATTATATTATAAATTATTACAATAATATTGACAATTCTACCAGGATTTATGTATCCAGCCATTTCACATAATCAGCAATCACCTGGTCCCAAGGATGTCGGATATGCGAGGCTCCACTGCATATGTTACTAACATTTAGATGAAAGCATAGCGAATAATCTGAGTAACTTTAAGTATCTAAAAGACAAATTATTGCATATTTATGAGTGTTCAGAATGTTGCAGGATGGGCGTGGTATATCTATATACAAAACCATATAATATACTGTATCCATCTGTACTGCATTAGTGTATGAATCACTATATTGTATACATTATTTTATAATTAGGAGCTCAAGTATATACGTTGATTATCTGGAACAAAGTGGTGGCTTATGTAATCACTTACTAAAAGCAGAGCTGTGCCCGGTTTGCCTTGCACAGAGCACTGGTACACATTGGATATGTTGTCGGAGTGAGAGTAGTACCAGAACCGGCGACAAAAGGTACAGATGTAGAAGCTGTTGGCAAGCTTGGTGTATATCGATGCACTACCTTTCTTCCTGGTGGTGGCCTGGTTGTTCCTAACATGTGAGCATTAGTTCAAGCAGGTTAAATTATGCACATGAATGAACTGAGATAATATTTGTTACAGCTACAGCTCAATGGCATGGAATGGCAATAAGCTACTGCAAATGGAGCACAAGAATATCATATATATAACACACTCTAGTGCACATAATAATATAAATGGGCACATGCATGCATAACAAAATATTATAAACAATTATGTATGCATACATAGAATACATATACAATGTCAACATGCACACATATATACATGATGTATTAATAATTTATATAATAATTATCAGACACTATAACTATGTGCAATATTGCATACTTATACACAATGATAAATTAATTACATTCACACAATTTCCCACTTACTATAATAAGCAGAAACTGGTGTCACATATCTAGATCTGGGTCCAGGGAGACCAAGGAAACTTGTGAATGAGAACATCCTCCCTCCAGGTCTAGATGTAGGCCTGCTTGCCTGAGGTCTAGATGTAGGCCTGCTTGCCTGAGGTCTAGATGTAGGCCTGCTTCCTTCACTCTTCGGTTTCACACCAATGTATGGCTCAGCTTTGTCATTAGTGTAGTTACCAGCTTGCACCACAATCAGAGAGGTGAGGTCAGTAACAAAGTTATATTTCAGTGCCAAATGTAGGGCTTTCTGTTCAGCAGCTGTGACATTTACCCCCTCAATTTTCCGAGATTCAAGAAGCTGTCTAATTTGCTGATAGGCGACAAGTCTCTCAATTGGGAAGTCCCTTGCTGCCAGAGTATCAACTGTGCCTCTAAAAGTGACCTGAGATGAAATACCACGACCTGACACAGTAACGGGGCAACTGACTTGTGTGGTGCCTTCTTCAAATTTCCCCACTACAACAATCTCTCCGCCTGCAAACAAGAATGGAAATGAAAGCTTGGAGGAATAGTCAACATTTTGGCAGTAATCAAAGGTCAGATTGCAGAGAACTGGTGAGGAAATCTCTTTGTAGAATCCTGTCAGCTGATCAGCAGCATCTTTTCCAGTGTAAATACGTCGAGTGACTCCATTGTTATTCAAAGAAAGGCGTTCTAACAGTTTGTAATCAAGGTTCTCACCAAATCCAAGGCAATTCACAGATATCCCAGAGTCACCTACAGCTGCAATTATGTTCTTAATGATGATATTAGGGTTGGTAAAGCCGGTTGTTGGCTGGCCATCCGTTAACAGTACCAATATCTTCCCACAACTCCTTCCCCCAGAATTCTTCAGCAAAGTCAAACCCTGCTGCACACCACCTTCCAAGTTTGTAGCTCCCGAAGCTTGCGTCCTGTTAGTGAACTCAATTGCCTCACTTCTAAATTCTCCCACCAAAACCAGACTACTCTTCCATTTACTGACACTACTTTCAAACAGAACAATTCCAATATAGTCACCATCATTTAGCTGCTCCATGACAGCAATCAAAGATTCTCTAGCCTGTCTTATCTTGTCTCCAGACATGGACCCTGACACATCAATCACAAACACAATGTTCACTTCCAGCCTAGGCAATCCATCAGGGGAGAAGAACTGCACAAAGTAACCATTTCTTGTGAAAGCCAAACCAATACCTCTATCAGTGGGGTGGACAACATCATACTCAAAGAATATGTCCTTGGCTAGTCCATTCTTGCCATTAGACAGCTGCTCTTGTTTGGAAGGCTGATACTCCACAGTCACTTCTTTAAAAGACTCTTCTTTAGTTGAAATCTCAACAGATGTGTTTACTGTTGATTTACGCATCCCTTGACTTTCCTTGGCTTTGATAGTGACATTAACTTTTTCAACTACTTTCCCTGGGTTGATGTTGAGATCCAAACGATATTTTGATTGATATCTAGTCAAAAGTTGCTGATATTCCAGTTCAAAAGAGGCCTGTTGTGTTGGACCTGCATTCAAGCTGACCTGGAACAGCTCTGTACCTCTGTATAGAATAATGGCAGATATTTCCCTGTACGTACTTAGTACATTATTATTATTACACAAAAGACCATAGAGTTGAGTCTTTACAAGTGTGTGTATGTGCACGCCACACACATGCATCCATTGAAGTATGCACTCACACACGCACGCACACGCACGCACACACACACACACACACACACACACACACACACACACACACACACACACACACACACACACACAGACACACACTGCAGCTGAAGAATGGTGGCGTGTCCACCTAACTCAAGGCAGCAGTGGTTCACAACCCTAAACTCAGTAATATCCAGGCTAATACCATCTATGACACCAGCCAATGACCAGCACCCTGCCAAGAGTCTGATAAAGAAATACCCAAGTCATATTTAATGTTTCCAGTGGTTGAGGCTGACAGGCATGATTTCACGTGTAAGCTGCTGAGTGTCCCAGTTTTCATCCTTCTAAATTAAAGCACCCCCTGCTGACAACAGGCTTAAGCACTTAAAAGAGATTACTAACCACCCCCTCAAATCAGCTGGTTACATACACGCACACACGCACATGCTCGCACACACACACACACACACACACACACACACACACACACACACACACACACACACACATGTACACACACACACACAAATACACAAAATAACAACAGCATGGAATGCAAGAAGTCACAAAAATGTGTACATCCTTCAATCAGTATGAGTGCAAAACAAGATTGTAAAATGGAAACCCAACATATATTGTGTAATTAATTCTCGTAAATTGAATTTGAGGTACAGAAACCCATGCAATACATGCGTAGCTAATTTTATAATGGCAAGCAACTAATTATAGTGCATGTGTCAGCATAGTACTAATTTAATATAATTTATCCATGCAGAACCACAAATTTACCAGGTGCATGCAGCTGTAGGTGATTATCACACATTCATCATTAACCTGCTCTCAACGAGGCCAACATTCTCTCCACTTCCACTGCGAGTGGAATACTCCTGTCTAGCCTTTGCCTTCTCTTTCGCTTCACCATAGTACTCTTTTCCTCCAACTCTCCTGCAATGCAAATATAATACAATTGCATAATACATAAAATAGCAAAATATATATACATACACATACAATACACATTATCGTCAAGATCAGCATCTCAGTATTACATATTAGGCCTACTTTTTCATAATGCTTATTGTTTTATTGTATGTTTACAGGGTATAAGTCATGCACATTATACTGTATGTCTGAATAATACATAATACTATTGCAATAATAATTATGGTTTGTCGTGACTAGTGATCTGGTTGTTGTAAGCTTTGCAAGTTGCCATACACCCACGTGGATCAGACTATGTATGCATGGGACTAGAGAAATACTCATGCATAGATACATAGGTAAGTGTTGGATTTGGGGGGGGGGGGGGGGGGGGGGGTGCACCTACTCTGGCAAAGCCAACCCATCCCTGCTCAGCCATTCTCAGAGCCTTCCAGTGACATTCGTCGCCAATAAAGAAGGCAAGAACAGGTAAGGCTACATGAGACTATAGGGGTCTCTCTCTCTAAATTTCAGTTGAGGCAGCATATCGCCCCCTACATTCATGTAATAAGGATACTCATTATTTAAAACCCTTTACAATGGAAACTCATCAATGAATACCAAACAATGCACTAGGAATTGTAACTGTAAAATTGTAAAAAAAAACTTAATATATTTTTTTATGAATTTTAAGTGTTCACGAAAGGTAGAACCACATATTGTGATTCTATAAATTGTCATACATATATATCTGCCACGACATAAAATAATCATGCAACAAGGTGAAAAGCACACATATGGTACACTGCCCCTCCAAAGTTTACAAGCTTCACTGCCAATAGGGAAATTCACCATGGGTGATAACTATTATACCCTAAGCATGAAAAGATTGTGTCCAAAAAAGATGGTATATACAATTACATGCGTATATATAAGTTCTAGTTTATTTTTCCTATGAAATCCACAATTCACAATGTTTTTATTACAACATATTATTGTGAATAGCACCAAGATTAAGTTGCAATCTATCAAATATGCAATTTTTTCATGATTAAGGGTATATTAGTACATAAATAAAGAATAAGACAAGCTTTACTGCTATTGTAGCACTACTACCAGTAACAATTATAGTAGTCTGACTGCAAAATGTTTACTTTGACCAGGGGATTCATCTATAGGCTTAATTTATTCAAATGAATTAAGATCTCCTTCTTGACGGGCAGCAGGCTCCTACATTGCATGTTGACAAATTAGAGGCAAGTAGCTGGGTAGTGCTACACTGTATAGTACACAGTGTAGCCCCTCTATTCTGAACACCTTTGGACCATAACGTACTGTCCCGATTATTGAGGTGTCCTCATTTCAAAGGTTGAAGATGTGCTATGGCAAAGTATATAGTGAATAATTTGGTTCCGGTGGTATGTGAGCACATAAGAGGGGTGTCTGCAATTCAGAAGTCTGTATTAGAGGGGTTCCACCGTATTATAGGCTCCCCGCACCAGTTCCTGCTTAAATATACTCAGATGTGAGCTGAATCATGTATATATATATATATATATATATATATATATATATATATAGACTACTATTATTATTTTACATTTTCACTGGGACATAACCTTGCATGACAACCTTAAAGTTTAGGATTACTAATTTAAATGTCAGCCTGCATGTGCTTGCATGGATGTAATTCCCTATCTATATTGTATTTACGAGAGCTCACATTTTGCATTTTAATTACATGCTATTTATAAGCTCCCTTTTTCAACATCACAATCACCCTCACCATGGATAAAATTACCTCACACCTTTATCTCCCTTTAACTTCATCCCAGTTTCATCCTATTACACATCACCTTCCTAATCACTTTTACTTTTATTACTGGCTACACTGGCTGGATTTATTTCCTAAATTAGTAATAACACTTTGCACACGAGTAGTAGAAAATCTCTCTCTTAACTCTTATTGAAAATAAAAATAATCATCTTGAATTTTGAAAGATATAATACCAATTTTGTACTGTTCCTAAATTTAAACTACTGTTGTTAACATTATCTTTGCAAAAAGAATTCCGAATACTTTGTATACATTTCAAACTTAACTTTTGTGGAAAATAAGAATAACTATGTTCATTTTATAAGATATGTACTTTGCCAATTTTGTGCTTTCCTAAATTAAAATTTAAACTAATTATATAATGTTGTTAACATTATCTTTGCAAAAAGAATTCAAATTACTTTGTATCATTTCAAACTTAACTTTTACAGAAAATAAAAATAACTATGTTCATTTTTTATATGAGATATTATGAACTTGGCCAATTTTGTGCTGTTCCTAATTTAAAATTTAAACAAACTTAAATGTTTAACGTTATCTATGCAAATTTGAAAGACTTCTGAATAATTTGTAACATTTCAAACTTAACTTTTATTGTAAACAAAATTATGAACTTCATTTTAAAAGATATTATGAACTTTGCCAAGAGCCAGCTAGAGACAGTGCAGAGAGCTGCAGCAAGAGCAAAGTCCCTTGGTGCTTAGTCCTTCAGTCACAATGTGAATGTAAAGCAGTGGAAACTCATTATGTAACGAATCACAGGGGACACTGAAAATCAGAAATTCACTATAACCGGTTAATCTTTCATAGTAGAACATTAACTGGTTCAATGAATTTATTCATTATATGCTGCGGTAATTCACTGTTACAGTAAGAGATTTCTTTATAACGAGTTAACTGTTAAAGTGTTTCCGCATGACACTGTACTGCGCTGTTACTGTAATAATAATAATGATATCGCAGAACATGCAATCGACATATCGCATGATTACTACCCACTCACATGGTCAGCTTGGAGATGAAAGCACCTTCCTTCGGTAATTTAAAGGTAAACACCAGCTCCTTAGATTTATTTCCTAAATTAGTAATAACACTTCGCACGCGAGTAGTAGAAAATCTCTCTACAATTTCAGAATAAACGTCCATTTCTTCGTATCTGATGTCAGAGCCGGCTAAAGACAGTGCAGAGAGCTGTAGCAAGAGCAAAGTCCGTTGACACCAGCGAATCATTTCGCCTTCTGGAGAATCAGTATCAGCGCGCGGAGAAGAATGACCTGATCGCAGATCATCCACCTCATATAATAAGGAATTATACGTATATTATACGGTAGATATTACAGTGGAACCTCGAGGATCCGCATAATATTATTATTATAAGTTATAAGCTGGGGCATCATATATCCTTGTACTTCCTAACCAGGTATTATAATATATATACTCATTAACAGTGTTCTTACTAACGAGGTTCTGCTGTACTTCCTACAATACATTTCGAACCCCCATGCAAAGAGAAAAACAAATTAGCCATGTTCGCAGCTATAGTTTTGACTATTTATCATTTAAGTGATCATTCTCTGACATCCGTTAGCCAATGCTAGGACAAAGATCTGCCTAATAGGATTCCTACAATGTGCCTACTTAAAGGCATGTATGAACATATTATATCATACCAGACTATTGTAGTCGTGTCCGAGCTCATATATTTATATATCCACACGTTCACTTTTAGGCCATCCACGACACAGAGGAGACATTGGAAATGTGTAAATTGAATGCAGACAAGACAAGGGAAAGATTGGCACAGGTGCTATATGTAATGACATGTACTTTCGTACATACATACGTACATACATGCACAATGACATACGTATGTATGGTGTGCATATATGGTGGATATGCATGGATGTGAGAGTTGAGGTTCACAGTTGTGGTACAAATTTGTATTGTATTGTGTGTATTATAGTGGCATTGGAAGCCTGGATACTTGACTATAGTATTATGCTCCTCAAATTTGAATCTTCTGCTTGTGTTTTAGGTAAAGCTCAAGTTACGTGACAAGCAAATAGAGAGCAGTGAGGACAGGAGCGAAGATGAAAGTATAGGTGTGAAAGTAGCTGTGAAGGAATTGGTTGATGTTCTCTTTAGAGATGTTGGCAACAAAATAGCAAGTGATGGGAGGTGCGCAGATATGCATACCCTTCTGCACTGTAGTGTTTTTAACAATTCATTTGGCTGGGACTAGTTGTAAATTTTGGAAAGTCATAATATGCAACATATACCCCTGAAGCCATGGATTGGTATACAGTGGGCTCTGGTTTATCCGACGGCATCTGCTCCCCATAAATGTGTTGGTTAAACCAGGTGTTGGATAAATCAGGTGGAATTGTGTACAGTTTAGTGGTGGGGATTCACAACAGAGTGTCGGATAAATGAGGTTTCCGGATGCGACTGTATATGTGTGCCATCGTGCACATTTATGGTATGAATGTACATACATATCATGTTATCCAGGCTCACCTTGCTGTAAGACTTAAGTTGTTGAAGTAGTGGAGGTTTGCCTAGCATCAATGTAAACTAAGGTACTTGTGCATACGTACCTAGACCCACTTGCAAGGCTTATTTATATAGGATACATACGTATAATTATAGTAGAAACTCTGATAGTGGGCACTCTGAAATTCAGACAGAATGATTTTAATGCGTAGACCTCTCCACAAAGGGCACTACTTTTTGCCCCAACCATTTTCTCTATAATTCCAATACATGCGCATGAACCTTCAAGAACAGGACAACCTCTAGCTGTATAAAGGACAAAGTGTCTGAATTTATACTGCATGTCCCTTTTATGCTCTATACAGAATGCGTTTCCACTGTATTCCCTTCTAGTGGTATGTATCTTGTGCTCTAACACTGCACATCCTCCATTCAACAGGTGGCCGCTGATCATTGACCCCAAGCAGCAATGTGCTACTTTCCTGAGGTACAGGGACACCAACTACATCAACTGTCTTGATCAAAGACACATGAATCCTGACTCACTTAGAAAACTACTTATTGGGGCCATAAGGTCAGTTTCAGCTAATCCCCACTCTATGAAGTTCAACATACATACATACATAAGTATGTGTGTTTGTATATATGGGGTGTCTGCTCATATACACATGTAGTTTACCTGCATAGGGAAAGTAAGAGTAAGAATTTTAAGGCCGTGTATGAACCCCACCCTAAAACTGCATCATCACCTTCTATTATGTTGTACAGTTATCTCAATGTAATATTGTATGTACGTACTAGGCTACAAGTTCTAAAAGGGAATGCTGCCTGCTGTACACATGCATGCCCATATTGTCCTACATATAACATACTAGTGCAACAGATACTTTAGACAAGTTAGTGTTTGCAGAAGTGATTTTAATTCAGCTCTTTGTGTTCTCGTAGATATGGGAAGTTTGCAGTACTTGATCTCCTTGATGTGGAGTCATGGGATATTGCAGTTCAGAGGTTCGAGGATGTACAGAAGGGATTGATGGAGAGCTTAATATCCAAAAAATTGTTGCATAATGAAGCGTAAGTATTCCAGTTGCACCACAGCTGCCTCGCATGTGATGTGTGTAGTTACTTGTGACATTGCTCTTGTAACTTGCATATACGTACGTATGTACAGATTATATTTTGTAACTTCAGAATTTTAATATGTACCATATGTGCACATACATATTACCTACCTACCTACCTACCCACCCATCTACCTACCTACCCACCCATCCACCTACCAACCCACCCACCTACCTATAGGTAGACTGTCATTATTAGAACATTATTGGGGAAATGCTATCCAATGATAATTAAATTCTTTTGCACATGGAAAACAAGGTTGAATTGATGTGCAAATTATGCATGCACATAACCCAGTGCACCTCATGATACCAGATACCAGACGCCATGCAGTATAAATAAATAAATATATATATACAGTGGAACCTCTCTAATCCCACACTCAATGGGACCTGTGAATAATGTCGGATTAGGAGGTTGTCGGATTATGGAGGGCCTCTTATCATACATCAATATGGTGACTGTACCTCATTAGAAGGTCGGATTAGAGAGAATGTCGGATTACAGAGGTTTCACTATATATGTAGTGTACATGCACACACACACACACACACACACACACACACACACACACACACACACACACACACACACACACACACACACACACACACACACATGTACGTACGTACACACACACACACACACACACACACACACACACACACACACACACACACACACACACACACACACATACACACACACACACACACACAAACACACACAAACACACACACATGCACACACACACACACACACACACACACACACACACACACACACACGTACACACACACACACACACACACACACACACACACACACACACACACACACAAACACACACAAACACACACACACACACACACACACACACACACACACACACACACACACACGTACACACACACACACACACACACACACACACACACACACACACACACACACACACACGTTTTCTACCTCACTCTCCAGATACTTATCTTTAGTGAGGAAGGAGGATGGAGATGATTACAAGCCTGAACGCTTTCTCTCTGGGAGAATGCATAATTTCAAGTTCGTAGTACTGACACAGCTGTTTTCTCCCCCAGAACCTCTCAAGGACAGGGTGTACTGTATTCAAGTGGTCCCTCAGCAGTATACCAGTGATTTTTAGGTGTCCTCCTGCATAGGGTGCCCTGCGCCTTGTACACTGTCAAATTTTGACAAAATGAATGCATGATACATTTATTTCTGTACACAAGTATGTACATACCTACCTGTATAATTGTATTACATGCAGAATGCCATAATTATGTGTATATACTGTACATCCAATGAAATGTTGTATAATTAAGTTTTGTAATAAATTAAATATGGTCTTTTACTTGCATATATTGCAGTGATACTAAATGGTAATTTTTATGTTATACACGTACGCACTTATGTTCTCTATTACTCTAATAATAATTACTTTTATTCAGAATTACTATTGTGTAATTATAATATTATATTAATCAGGGTTCTATCCAGTGGGGGGGGGAAGCTTCCACCCCAAAAAATCCAACTGCAATGCAAATTACTATGGAGTAGGCCCTATGTATACTTGAGTGTCAAATTACATTTTGGATGATCTAAAATGGCCTCAAATACAACCTTATATATATAACTTAAAAACTCAAATTTTCTCTAGGGGGCATGCCCCCAGACCCCTCTAGTTAAGTACGTATGCTCCTGCACTCCATAATATATTTGGGCATGCACAAACACACACACACCAGTATCACCATAATTAAATATAGTTATCATGTAAGTGTTCTTTTAATATAAGTACAGAATTAATGCAAAAAATATTACCATATACGGTTTAATTTTTGCATGGTTTTAGGATTGTAAATTAAAATGCGAAAATCACTAAAAGCCACATCCGCAAATTAAAGTTTCACCTTGCAAAAAAATACATATGGTATACTGTATTAATGATATTGCGATAATATTGCAATTCAAATAATGAAGGTTAATTTTGAAATTATAATATAATGGCTTGTTTGTGAGATACTAACTGCAACCATTGGTCAGAGTTGTCACTGCATGTGGTAATTATGCAGTGAACATGGTCTTCATTTCAGACAAAGGCATTTGAACTTTCTAGGCCTCTTCTCCTGTTTAGAAGTCTAGCAGGTATAGATGAAATACAATTTTAGCTTACAGTAGCAGCTATTATAATACCTTCACTTTGCTGAGCTAAATTATATGTGTATGGAGCATATATTACCACAACAGTTGTAGATATTGTGCAAACACTACCCAAGACACTTTAGAATATATATAATATAAAAGAAATACTGTTATGGCTAATTTGAGACTTAAATTCCACAAGATCAGGTAATAACTCTGCAAGCAGGTGTGATTTGTGCTGAACACAATGACTATATGAACATGCATGCTTGTGCATACCAGCATGCATTCAAACATAAACCCAACGTTCGCACACATACATGTGCATGCATACCAGGCACATAAGCTGGTACACATGCATGCACGCACACACGCACGCACGCACACACACACACACACACAGACACACACACAGACACACACACACACACACACACACACACACACACACACACACACACTATACATACTATGTAGACTAAGTGTACTCACTTGGCCATGAACTGTATGAAGACTTCGTGCAATGCACCTTGCCCACCTCCTAATTTTGTTTTCCTTGCATATATTTGACTTATATGCACATTGTGAAGGATAGTTCCTAACCTGGTCATCCCAGTAACATGCCTTACAGTGAGTGACTTGACACCCAAGATTGTTACATTGAGGACTGCAATGGATGTATAATATATACAATATTATCATGACGCATAATATAAGTTACATAATGGGCACATGCATATATAAATTGTTGATGAATATTTGTATGAATATAATACGTGCATGCATGTAAGGCTGAAGAAATTCAAACATACATGTACAATAAATAACTATCAGCAACATGGCACCATATTGTTGAGGAACACTTGGAGCTTCAGAAAATGCATCACCAATTCCTCGATCCCCCCCCCCCCGTACAAGCCGAAGTTACTCATTCTGAAAACTTTAGAAATGCATAGTACAAGATTAAATCATATTTATCAATATCTGAATCAAATATATTTTTTCTGATATTCAGAAGATGTTAGATTTTAGTACTTTCTTTTATGAAATAGAGGGAGTTCAATTGGAAGCTGAATCAATGATTAATGACTGCGCTATAATCCTGAGCAATGGAATTAAGAGTCACTTTGTATTCACTTTACACCGCACAAAAGTGCATATGTCATTGATTGTCATGTCAATCTGTCATATGTCAAATTATAGCTATAGTATTATGTTATTAACATTCAGACAAAAGTGTAGTGGATAACCCACACAGCTTAAAAACAAATTACGTATTTATGACTGTTTAGACTGTTGCAGGATGGGTGTGGTATATCTATATATAAAACTATCCATCTGTATTGCATTAGAGCATGGATTACGAGCTCCAGTATTCTTTATCTGGAACAAAGTGGTGGCTTATGTAATCACTTACTAAGAGCAGAGCTGTGCCCGGTTTGCCTTGCACATAGCACTGGTACACATTGGATATGTTGTCGGAGTGAGAGTAGCGCCAGGTGTGGTGACAGAAGGTGTAGATGTAGGAGCTGTAGGAGTGGTGGTTACGCTTAACACCACCGATGGGACTGTAGGAGGGGCTGTTGGCAAGGTTGGTGTATACCGATGTGTTGGTGGTGGCCTTGAAGTTCCTAACATGTGAGGATTTGTTCAAACAGATCAGATCATGCACAGAAATGAGCTGAGATACGTGCTACAGTTACAGCTACAACTCAATGGCATGCAAAATGGAGCACATGAATATCCCACACACTCTATAGTGCACATATAGATGACACATGTACATACTGTACATAGCAAAATGTTATAAACAATTACGCATACACACATACAATGTCAATTACATGCAGATGCAATGTCATAAATTCATATATATAATAATTGTCCCTTACATATTACTATGTGCAATATTGTATACAGCCATTGCATGCATGCCCATTTCGTGTGTGAATACTTACACAATAATAGATTATATTGCATTGATGCAATTTCCAACTTACTGTAATACGGGAAGGTGTAAGGTCTGGGTCCAAGGGGACCAGAGAAACTTGACAATGTGAATGGTGATATCCTCCCTCTAAATCTAGATATAGGCCTGCTTGTCCGAGGTCCAGATGTAGGCCTGCTTCCTTCACTCTTCGGTTTCACACCAATGTATGGTTCAGCTGTGTCATTAGTGTAGTTACCAGCTTGCACCACAATCAAAGAGGTGAGGTCAGTAACAAAGTTATATTTCAGTGCCAAATGTAAAGCTTTTTGTTCAGCAGCTGTGGCATTTACCCCCTCAATTTTCCGAGATTCAAGAAGCTGACGAATTCGCTGATAGGCGACAAGTCTCTCAATTGGGAAATCCCTTGCTGCCAGAGTATCAACTGTGCCTCTAAAAGTGACCTGAGATGAAATACCATGACCTGACACAGTAACGGGGCAACTGACTTGTGTGGTGCCTTCTTCAAATTTCCCCA
>CAUJGJ010000188.1:954170-984170 GCA_963170055.1 Halisarca cf. caerulea | reverse complement strand
GTACACTGCCCCCTCCAAAGTTTACACGTTTCCCCATCGATAAGAGAAGTTCACCATGGGTGATAATTATTAGTAGACTAAGTATAATAATTATAGTAAATAAACTTTACTGCTATTCTAGCATTATTACAGTAACAATAGTAGCCTGACCACTTCGATCTGAGGATACATCTAGGCCTAATTTGATTAAATGAATTGAAATCTCCTTCTTGAGGGGGACAGGCTCCTATATTGCATGTTGACATATTGGAGGCAGGAGGGGGGCATAGGCTCTTTGTACCAGTTCTTGCTTGTTTATATATTCAGGTGTGAGCTGAATCATGCAGGTAGACTATTAATACATAACCTTGCACGACAACGATCATGCAGGATTTTTACGAAAAATATCCTACAATCGACATATCGCATCATTATAATATTACCCACTCACATGGTCAGCTTGGAGATGAAAGCACCTTCCTTCGGTAATTTAAAGGTAAACACCAGCTCCTTGGATTTATTTCCTAAATTAGTAATAACACTTCGCACGCGAGTAGTAGAAAATCTCTCTACAATTTCAGAATAAACGTCCATTTCTTCGTATCTGATGTCAGAGCCGGCTAGAGACAGTGCAGAGAGCTGCAGGAAGAGCAAAGTCCATTGAAACCAGCGAATCATCTCGCCTTCTAGAGGATCAGAACCAATGCGCAGAGGATAATGACCCGAATCGCAGATAATCGACCTTTTAGGCTAACTGTACTTGTTACGTATACCATAGATACGCATGCAGGTACACATATAGACCTCCGCATAGTGGACTCGCCCTATAATAAGGACGTAGTATTAATGGACCTCTCTGCAAAGAACACGACTTATGTATACGAACCCATGCATGTATACGTAATTCCTACAATACATTTCGAACCTCCCATGCAAAGAGGAAAACCACTCTACAAGGAGCAAATATCAGCAGAATCATATAAAGGTAGAAGGCACTAATCCCGAACAGTTGTTAATTCCGAGCGGGGTATCTCCTGGCCGACACAGAAAGATCTAAGTTTTATTCTTCTACAGCTGTTATGTCCTGTATTAGTGCTAAGAAATGCTAGGCTAAAATACCTCAAAATTTAGTTCCTGCATGGGCTCAGGAAAAGCGGTGTTCGTAATAAACAGCTGTTCGGAATTAGTCCCCTCTACATTAATGGGGGGGGGGGGGGGGGGGGGGGGGGGAATACTATTATTAATTTCAAAGAAGGCAGTTACAATACTTATAGTAGAAGAGAAAAACATACATGGTACATGATGTTATAAGACTTATATACTGTGAAAGATCTAGAATGAATGAAGGCATGCATAATGTGAAAGCTCGGACACAAGCAAGACATGAGAAACACAGACACTGAGTCGTGATAGTGTGGATGGTTGCTTTGCAAGCAGTGAGTATGAGGTAGAGTTATAGATAATATATACTTATATCTATATGGTAGAGTATACTGAACAATAACTGTAGTTCCAAGTTTAGGTTAAGAGAGGAGGTGATCTCCAATCTGTCAACTTTCTAGCCTCAAAGATTGTCCTGGAGGTTGTAATCGCTAGTGAGGCAATCTCACACAGTACTGATTTCCAGGATGAAATGGAAATGTCAGGAAGAAGCTGCTGCATGAGCTTAATGGTGTCGGGATGGTGGTGGCCTAGGGCACCTATTTCCAGTGTACAATATTGGTGTAGGTAACCCCGACAGTTTAGCTGAAGTCTTAACATGTTGGAGTGGGGGCACACCTATATATTGGCTGGATGGTGGAATAAGACTCTGGTGGCATTCTTCGGAAGGAGTAGCCATATCTTCAACAGTTTACTGATGTCATTTTCTAACTTTAAGATGATACCTTTGAAGGCTATGTTGGCTGCATGTTGAAATTGCAGGGAGGGGATCAGTTAGTTTCGAACAATCCAAGTTTTCATTTCACCTCGAATAGGTCTACTGTCAATGTTATTCAGAGCCGACGTCAGGTGATCATACAGGGATTTACTAGCAGCTGACTTATAATGGCCGAGGTGGTTGCAGCAACGGTATGGCCAAGGAACTTGGTAGGACTGTCACAGATGTTTCTAGTTTCACCATTTTGCAATCGATCGGTACTTGACATTTTTCTTTGCTTTTCCTTTCAGCAACATAGGGGAGACACACTTAGATGGTTTCAAGATAAGGCCTAGGTCATTGCAGGCTCCTTCTAACTTAGTTAGAGATATCTGGTGTTCATCTGCAGTTTGAGAGATCAGGGTAAGGTTGTCAGCAAAACATTTGGCCTTGTGTTCTGTGGCATAGATAGTTTCTGTTTGGGTGTTATTTTCATTGTAACAGTTGGTTCTTTTAACAGAGTGTCATTGATAGGAACGAATAATCTGTTGCGTTTTGAGGCATATCTCCATTGGCAGGTGTGTAAGGAGATGTCTTCTTCATCATTGTTGCAATAGCATATGTGTGCAGTACCGTCTAGCTGTTGAGTAGTGTTCCACAGTGGCTCTATACCATCTTTTCTGTTCACCATTATCTTCATCCCAGAGAACGTAAATAGTTGATTGTGTAGGTGGGAGATCCTCTGATCCGGGAATACTTTTTATCATATTGAATCCTTTGTCTTCAGTTTTCCAGATGAGAAGCAAAATTGGGCTAAAGGTTGTGAGAAATAGTATAGGAGATAGAGCGTCACCTTGAAAAACTCCTCTAGAGATGGAAAGTTTGGGAGTGGTCCACGTTTTGGTTTGGACATAGCCTCTTAGCTTGCTATATGAATCTCTGATGTAATCGATGATCTGGGGAGAAATTTGAAGGTGATGAAGGATATCAAAGATAAGTGAGTGGGAGATCGAACTGAAGGTATTCTTCAAATCTAAGAATGAGATAGATAGAGAGCAGATCTCCTCTTTAAATTAACCTACCAATTGCCCATACTACCTCCTTCCAAGATAAATCTCTATATCCTAACAAATAGGTATCCTCCAACACCGGATGGACACCCTGATTTTCATCTCCACACCTCTCAGCATGCACCGTGCTCTCACTCGCATCACTATTCAACAGGCCCTAGAAGTATTGTTTCCAAACCTTTACAGCTGCTTCACCAGTTACAACTTCCCTTAATTCCTCGTTTTGCACCTTCTCAAGATTGCATTTTTCTCTACCTTCCAACCCACAAAGCCTCTTCAACATAATATTATATAGACCACTATCTATTGCATGCTACCCACAGATTCTTCCAGCCTGCTAACCACCGTCTTTATTCTATACCTAGCCTTAAAATTTGCCTTCCTCACCTCCTTGGCATGCATGAATGTACACACCGTATACATCAAGAAATATTGGTGACATTCAAAATTTAGTGGTTTGGCGGTAATGGATCAAATCGCCAAATTTCTATCACCAAATTTACATAGACCTACTCACTATATATGCTTTGTCCTTGCTGTGCAACCGCCAAATTTAATTTTTGCCAATATTAAATTACAGTCTGATCTTGTGCAAATCACCAAATTTAATGATCATCAATATTTTCGGATATGCGGCAATATAGACCACTTACATGCATGTGCTTGGAGCAATAATTATACTATATTTGTGTGTTTACATGTCCAACTCCAAGTATGTAAGCTGTAACCATTGAAGCCACACTTGGTGCATTATCAGCATCACCCCAGTCTGTAGAAGCCCCAAAGGTATCATCCAAACCTCCAAGCTAGGAGTCACCTTATCATGAGCAAACATAGTCTGTTGTACTCGTGGCTTCAACAGCTAGACCAGCAATTGGAATCAACCCTTAGAAGGGATGAGGTGACAAGTTAACATTCAGTGCATAGGGCTTGCTAATGCACCAACTCTAACTGCTCCGGGCTAGAACTCCACAATCAGAATTCTAACACTGAGAACACACTGCACTTCCTGTTGCCTTATGCACCTGCTATCCATGAAGGATGTATTTGTGTGGGTACAGCAGTTCTCCATGCGAAACGATTTATAATTATCACAAAGTTAATGAGAAAAATAAGCATGGACTATAATTCTATCAATTGCATAACTATATACAAAACTACCACTACTACAAGTAGGATAACAGAGTACATGAGTGATAATGAGAAACAAATGCTAAGATTTCTGTACTATTGTATGGTTAGTACTAAGGGCAAAAAGGGTGAAGTTAGTGCTCATTTACTACCTGCTAAGACGATGCACGAACAGACAACTACGTATCATGACTGCTCCTGGAGAAGAAAGAAATTATCATCATAAGCAATCAACCATAAATAATTATTTTAGCCCATGTAAGAACATTCATCACAAACAAACACTGTTGTCACAAATTAGTAAGACACACATACATACATATGTACAATGCCATACATGTATGCGTAACAGCCGTGTGTACAACGAAGGTACCACTGCTCACCAAAACAACAAAATTAATGAAAATGTCTGACAATGCACCACACTCCCACATCTCTCGGCACCTTACCTCATCAACTTCCCATCCTTCCTCTGACCCTGCCAAGTGGTAGTGTAACTTCCTCAGCTCAGCAAGTCGACTTCTCTCCGACTCTAGCTCCTTCTCAAGCTCTAAAGCCCTTACCTGAAAGCAAAAGACTAAGACTGTACACACTTAGTATAATCGGTGAAGTACATATACATATACACATTAAATACATACATCCCAAAACACTATGCATGCATGTACTATTGAAAAATGTATGTATGCACACACAATGAATACAAATTGTATTCTTCTGACAGTAGATGTAAACATACATACATATAAACACTACATGTACCCACACTTGCCAACACATGTATGTTCATGCACACATGTACGGACATACACATGGGTGTATGCACACACACACACACACACACACACACACACACACTAACACACACACACACACTATACCTGGCATTCCATTTCAGCTCTCTTAGCTTGGGTAAGACTGAGGTTCTTAAGATACTCAAAACTTTCTATTGGTAGACAACAACATAATATGTAGATGAACTAAGCTAACCACAAACTGTAGAGAGGCATTCAATCATATGTACAAGATCATGACATAAGACATATTGGGAGGACTACCGTATACCGGGAAAGTTTCGCTGGGATAAAGTTTCGTGAATTTCGCAAAGTCGACAGCATTCGCAAAACTTCAATTTGCGAATGCTTGCTCTGTTCTATACATAGCTATGTTCTATACAGCGATTCGCGAACGTTTTTTTCACAAAAATCACGAAATCTACGAAGGTATTCGTGAAAGTTTTACTCTGTGAAACTTTCCCGGTATAGGGTATGTACAGTAGAACCCCTTTCAGGGTTTTATCTGGGGTCAAATTTTTGGGGGGGAACCTACACATCTATTTATATGTACGTATGTATATACACACATGCGTGGCGCGGCGCGGCGTGGCATGGCGCAAGCATGATGTTGTGTATTCAATGATATTAAAAGCCACACTCATGCAGCATGCATATCAGGTTTTCTTTCAGAATAATGATGAAGATGAGGCAATGGCAAAGTATAGTGATGTACGTAACGTAATGGCGGGCAGATATGCATGTAGAATGATAGTGGTCTAAATTAGGGGGGTCTGGGGGTATGCTCCCCCAGGAAAATTTTTAGTTTTCATGCCTCAGAAGGTGATAAATGAGGCTGTTTTACGCCACTCAAGCTGTTTCTGAATACAGTCCACAGATTGGTCTGTTGCAACTGTGCATGTGTGTTATAGCTAAGATAAAATTTCAAGGGAGAGATACCCCCTGTGCCCCCTTTCCTCTAAAAGAAACCCTGAACATGTGCAAACATGCGTAAGTACCTACGTATACATGAATAAATCCTTGCATGAATGCTTATGCCATGCTGTTTGGAACAAAGCTAAACCACGTGCAATTTACATTAGAACTCCTAAGTTTTGACACATGCATTCATTGACAATGTAACTGCTAAATAAACATACATACCAATGGATTCAAGATTGATTAATACAAGCTATTAATAATATAAGCATTTTTGGCAAATTCTACCCTTTATAAATGGATTTATGATCAATTCATGACAGTGTTCCTCCACAAAAATTAAGCCTGCATATTTTTATTTTGGGGGGGAACCTTTCTGCTTAGGGGGGGAACCATACCCAGGGTTCCCCCCCCCCCCCAGATAAAACCCTGCCTTTAATCTAGACCCCTGAATTACAGACACCCTACCAATGTGGACACATGCCGCTGGAACCATATTGCTTACTACAATAGGCTACAGTACATCTTCAACCCTTGAAATGAGGACATCTCAATAATCAGGACAGTCTTTCCTGGTCCCAAGGTGGCCAGAATAGAGGGGCTACACTGTACTGTGCTCTAACACCAAAAGTCCTTACTAGTCAATTTAAAGATGTACTGCAAGTATGTATGTACCAGGACATCCTGTCCCCAGCACACTTTGCATGTCAAAGACAGAAAACTCGGGAATAGTTCTAGTGAGGCAAAGCTTTTCACAGAGTAGAAAGAGCATGCGGTTTGTGACATTGCAGTACATTTGTAGGCATGTATATACCTCGGTAAATAAATCTAATCTATCATCAGTATAGAAAGATACCCACCCACACATCCCCCTCCTCCCACCCCCTGAAGCTCTTACCTGACTGCTTCCTGTTCAAGTGTGACTGAGCAGTAGCCACTACACCTCCTGTAGCTTCAGTGACTGCATACGTGCACAGATGCAATAGGAAAGGGCGGAAATAGAGTGAGAAACTGGACATACAAAATTGAGCATAAGTGAATACTATCACATACATATACAAACATATACAAATAATACACAGACTGGTAAATACATATCAGGTATCAGGTATCAGGTATTCTCATTTAATCTGGGGAACCTTTAGCCAGAGGCTACTATAAGTGGCTCCCAGAAAAGAAAAAAGGACAAAGAGCAAAAACACAAAAGAAACAAGGAGGAAGTATAAAGATTCCAAAAAAAATAAGATGCAGCAACAAAATCAAATGAGAGAACGTGCAGATATGTACAGATACATGATATGTATGAATAAGTCTTCACCTTTTCTTGAAGCTCCTTTCAGGGCCGTTAGCCTCTCACTCCTTGCTCTGGCCTTCACCCTAGAGGCTGCCACTAGCTGTGCAGTACTGGCTGCTATGTCCTTTGAGTACACAATCAGCTCCTCAAACTTCCCCTGACCATTCACTACTTTATCAGCAGAGTTCCTACACACACGCATATGACAAGAACGCATTGTACAACCTTGCATGATCAGAAGCTGTAATTACAATGCTCTAACCACACATATGCACATGTACATACGCACATACATAAACACTCTTAATAAAGTATTCTTCACACATACAAAAACTCTCTTTCAAGTGCAATACACTGATAGTGTGTTGAAACACAGTGAAATTGATGTACTAACCTAACATAAGCACATACGCATCATGAAGCCCACTTTGTAAAATACATAAATACGTACATTAATGGTACCACCCACTCACACAACCATGGTGGCTCCGTTGCCTACAGATTTTGCAGCTGAAACAAGCCCCTCAGTCCACCTGTGATGCTTCTTGTAGAACTCCTCAGAAGAGGATGCACCCTGAGCAGAGGAAGAGGTGGGATATACAACTATGCTCGTACGTACATCACATACAAATGTTATGTGCTATTAAAATGAGCATGGAAACCATTTTAAGCAGAGTACGTACATACATAAGTATTTAAAGTCAAACTTGTTAAGACAAACTGGGACCCACAAAATTGGTGCTCATTATCAGAAAGTTCTCCTTATTAGGATGATACTACATGATGTACATACGTATATACAGTGTACTGTACGTACGTACCCTTCCAATCTAGTCAACTGGAGTAAATGGGATTAGTGAGGTTCTACATGTGCAGCAAATACACTCGGAAAAAACAAGGTTTAGAATACCAATTTGTCAAGGTTTCAATTGACAAGGGTTTCATTGAAATTTGATCCTTAGCAACCCAGCCCCCATGTAGCTTGGTGGGCATGCACACCACCACACAAGAACTCACCCTTCCTTCTGCTACAATCTCATCCTGCAAAGCAATGGCTGCTTTTATGAGAGTCTGCATAGCCTACAAGTGGTGGAGACGAGAGGTGGAGACAAGAGGTGGAGAGGAGAGGTGGAGATGAAGTATAGCATATGCAAAGTACATACTCATACATATGCATATGCATTCATGCACACACGTACGTACACATTAGTCCTGGACAGTATACTGTATAGGCACTAATTTTCACGGGGCGTACATTTCGCAAATGAAGAACTTGCTGTAATTTGCGATTTTAGTTTCACGAATGGACCAGTCTCCACTATACGTATCTTAGGGAAACATATTATGTATGTATCTAACCAAATATTCACAATTGAATTTTCGTGAATGAAGGCTCATACTTGTATCCTGGGGTGTGGGCAAATTATGGGTGGATCAAAGAAAGAAGTGTGCTGACGTTTGTGATGTAGCACAGGTCACTGATATACGCACACTTCCTAATTGATGTCAATTGATGTCAATTGGTAGAGTAAGTGACTGGAACTGATCAACTCTAGATGAGACTGTACACACCAACAGTCAACAGTGAATGGTTGCCAGGATATAAATTAGCTATATCTGTCCAGGTGTGCTGCAGCAGAAAATACAGTGCTAATGACTCGGGCTTTGCTCTTGGTCAATCAGCACTGTATGTCTGCTGCAGCACACCCCTGGTCAGGATATAACTAATAAGTACGTGTGTGTATGTACATACGTACGTATGTATGTATGTACACCTGTATGTTTACTCAAGGAGAACACACAACACTTGTACGTACCACACCAACAACATGTATTTGTTTGCCCAACACAAATTTTCATGTCATACGCACATCTGTGGAGGCAATAATTCTCTTTTGCAAAATTATACAAGAACATGCAATGAATCACAAACAAGGAAGAACAATGACACCACTTACCTCCATAAGAGTGGTGCAGGCTCCTAAAATAGAACTGTTGACCTCCAACTTATGACCTTTGTCTGTCTCGCGTGATTTCTGCAATAGCGCTTGTATCCTAGCAATAGCGTCATCCACCGCCTTGACAGTGGCTGACATCTCCTCGCCCACTGCAAGTGTCATATCTCCCTCCTCCTCTGGCACCAAGGAGGAGTTCTGCTTTACAAAAGCCTCCATCGCAGACTTCAGGGAGGCACCTTTGTCAGCGATATCCCCTTCTTCTGCAGAGCCATTACAGAGAACAAAGGATGACTAGAGATGTCACATTTCACATAAGCAGCACATACGCATAAAATATGCATACGTATGTATGCGTGGACACACACACACAATATACGGTACAAGAAATAATAAAGTTGACGTTTGACTGCCGAATTACGCCCGTAATGTCAGGCGTAAAATGTCCGTTGTTGCTGAAAATTACGCCCGTAGCACACTTCGTAAGAATTCAACAAAACTACGGTTGCGCAATATTAAATGACGCATCATAAAAATGGTGGCCGCGTACGAACATCCTCGATATGTAGTTGTGAGCATTCTCGTGGAAGAATGTTGTGGAATTCTCCTCCTTCGGTTTGATTTCCTTCGAAAATCTTAAAAAGGTTTCGAAAATGCTGACTTAAGGCCAGCGTGGCATTCTCACGGCTGTCTCGCACTCGCCGCGAGTCTCGTATGCACTTGCCTATGAGCTAACGATAAACATTTGGGGAGACGTCCATTCCTTTAGAAGATGATACCTTGATTTGAACGCTTAAATTTCAAAAGAAATTGCACTTCATGTCGATTTTGTTCCTGTAGATTTCTACTCACGTGCGCGTACCTATTTATCTGCCCGTAAATCTTCCGTAAGAAAAAAATTTAGGCTCGTAAAACGGTCCGTAAAAAGGGCGTCCGTAGAAGCACGCTACGCTTGTTTTACGTCAACTTTATTATTTCTTGTACCGTATGTATGTGTGCACATACATACGTACACACAAAACATACGTACGTATGTGCATATCTAAGCACATACAGAAAAATTTGAACTTGCCTGGTGTCAGTAACGCACGTACGAATGAAAGAATTAAGCATACTACTACACATGCATGTACATATACGTACGTACATATACGCATTCATCTTTAGCGAAAAAATAATTGGCATGACCACAAATACACATGTGGTACTGTACGTAGGTTGCTTGGGTGTTATCAAAGGAAGCACTCTGCACACATTCATGGTGCAGCACACTCCCTGGGGGGGGGGGGGGGGGGGGGGGGTGGTGCAAGCCTTTGTAATCCTTTCACACTTCAAATACAATTTCTTGGTGGTTGTCAATGGCAACAATAGGTATAAAATGCCCACCAGGCTTCCATCACACAAACAACATTAGTAAAAAGTCTGCCCAAAACCTACCACACACCACTTGCAGTACCTCTTGCTCAGTTTAGCGTTCATACAAACACTTGGAACTAATTAATTAACTTGGGCTCCACCCTCATAATTAATTACTTCTCGTTTGTCTGTATCAACGCTACAGCTGAACAAGAGGTACTACAAATAATACGTACATGTACGTACATACAACATGCAATTGAATATCTGAGTGACTGACAGAGATACGATTGCGTTTGATTCAAGGTACAACTGCATGCATGCACACACACATATAATCGTAGGTACTGCCTCACTTATATCCTTCTTCTTCACAGCGTTCAGTACTGCCAGTAGTTTGTCACTGATGTCCTGACAAGAGCTGACCAATTCTGAATAGCAGACACACATGAACATATGCATATGGAAAGACCGTATGGAAAGGCAACAACAAACATGTACACACATACATACGTACGTACATACGTACATCATACGTAAATCAGTACAACATACTTTCCACATACTGTACACATAGAGCTGTGTGGTATCACAATTCATCAGTTTTGGTATGTATCCCCTCATTCTATCACGGTAGTACTATGATCATGGTATACTGAGTGCTGAAACAGTAGCCAATATCCAAATGAACCCTTATCACACAGATAAAAATCATTCACAAACAATAGCCAGATATGTTCCTTTTGCACCCATAGTCAATGCTTCCACACTCAATAGTTTCAACAGATTTTGAAAACATTATCCAAGATAAAATTTCATATCCTTTAAAAATATGTATTAGTTATATCCTGTCCAGGTGTGCTACAGCAGAAGGCGAAGCCCAAGGTCATCAGCATTGTATTTTCTGCTGCAGCACACCTGGACAGGATATAACTAATTTGTATCCTGGCAACCATTCACTGTTTACTGTTGGTGTGTACAGTTTCATCTAGAGTTGATCAGTTCCAGCCACTTACACTACTAATTGACATCAATTGACATCAATTAGGAAGTGTGCGTATATCAGTGACCTGTGCTACATCACAAATGTCAGCACACTTTTTCCTTTGATCCGCCCAATAATTCGCCCCCTCACCAGGATACAACATAGTGTGTTTACTCCTTTTAATACTGGTCTAACCTTAGAGAAATCACAGTATCACACGATATCACGGTACAGGAAAAAGTTGGCCGGTATCTGAATTTTGCACAAAATTAATAATATTGCGGTATTGCCATTTATTCGGTATATTGCACAGCACTATGTACACATATGACAATATAATATACAATACATACTGTATTGCACGAAACTCAGCAAGGGTTTTAATTTGGGACCTTGTCTAATTTGTGGAACACCAATTTAAAAGTCGTCAAAATCATAATAATCACAGAATCTATATTATCGGCACCCAGTTTCCAGTATAATTCTCTCAGCCGCCACATATTAACATGTAAAATGGCCACAGAGCAACAGTCTTACTACGATCATAGGTCGAAACCCCTCTCAAATCAAGAGAATATGAATAGGTTACAGCATTTATGTTCAATTAGCCAAATTTAATTATCACCAATTCCATCTGGAGATAAATTTGTGACATATACTACCCACCAAAGTTTCCCACTATACAGCATGTAATCCATGTACATCCACTATACAGCATGTAATCCATGTACATCCACTATACAGCATGTAATCCATGTACATCCACTATACAGCATGTAATCCATGTACATCCACTATACAGCATGTAATCCATGTACATCCACTATACAGCATGTAATCCATGTACACCCACTATACAGCATGTAATCCATATACATTCACTATACAGCATGTAATCCATGTACATCCACTATACAGCATGTAATCCATGTACATTCATGTGAACATGTGTACATAAAAATGACAGGGCATGACATACACAATTACAAAAACAAGTTATACATGTATTAGTTATACCCTGGCAACCATTCACTGTTGACTGTTGATGTGTACAGTCTCATCTAGAGTAGATCAGTTTTAGCCACTTACTCTGCCAATTGACATCAATTGACATCAATTAGGAAGTGTGCGTACGTATATCAGTGACCTGTGCTACGTACATCACAAATGTCAGCACACATTTTCTTTTGATCCACCCATAATTCGCCCACACACCAGGGTACAAACACATACATACGTACTACATATGTATGCATATAATTCAAAGCGTGGATACACACTGCAGAATATCTAGTCTGCCCAAGCACACTACAAACCACTTGGCTACAAGTTCAGCTAATCCTACGAACATACTTTCTGAATCTTCTTCGGATATCAACTGCTGAGTTGCTTTGGCATTAGACAGGAGATCACAGAAGGAGTTGCTAGCACTTGGTAGTGAAGACAGAACTTTTCCCAACTCTAAAAAATACAAATACGTACACCGCTAACATGACTACAGAAGGGAGGCCTCAGTAGGCAGCACATTACAAGTGTGCATAACTGCAGTGAATTCAGTCTTAGAACATCATTCAATAGCCAAGCCACTGCATACAGATGGTTAGTATATGGAAGTGCTATGAAAACCTTAAGGCAAACCATGGACCAGCCAATAGTGATGTTTACAAAAAGATGGCTCTTTAACAAGTGGTCTTTAGACGGGTTTCACTTTAAAGGCATGGTAAACTAATCCCACTACAGTCCCTCTACCTCGCCCTTTTCTACGTATGTAAGTTGCACTATATACAAATACTCTCATCCGTTATTCTCACACATACGTACATACACACAAACTGATCTCTATGCGCAAGCATATCAACATAGCAGTGATTGCACACTTCACCACTAAAGTACATATGTGCCCTGTGACTCACTCTTGGTGTCAGCTGAGTACTCCTCACAAGACGCTACCAGTTCTTCCAGTAGTAACTTTGTCTTCTCTGAACACCTGACCAGGTGTTCAGGAGGGCATGTTGTTCCACTCATCTCATCACTTACAAGATGTGACAAAGATGCCTTTGTGTCCCTCTCTGCACACTCCACTACACACACTACAAAAGACAAGCAACACAACAACACAGTAGACAAAAATAAAGCCATCCCATTGTGATTGTCTTGGTAAGTAAAATATTCTGAATCAACCATAAACATATGCCAGCAGAAATTCAGCTGTTGATCGTATGTACATGTACATGTGTGTACATACTGTATGTAGCTAAGGCCAGGGAACAAGCCACTGCTGCATAGTGAACATGCTAGACATGTGAACCATATCACTACAAGAACAGGTAAACAGCGCCAAATTAACATAATTATGTAATTCAATTTAGTGGAATCACTGGAGTAGATAAATATGTACAGTACGTACGTACGTACTGTATACCAGTACCTTTACTTGTTCATAACATTACATTAACCATTATCCACTACAGTAGAACCTCTCATATCCGGGCAGTTTGGGACCAAGGGGTGCCCATAATTGTGAAAGTGCCTGTAAGTATGAATCCTTTACTACCTGTGTAGACTTTGAGACATTCCACACTTAAAATATACCTTGTTCTTTAATTTCCTTGACAAGTGGATGCTTTCTACCAGTCATTTAACCTAATTTTACACATGCACATTCACCACATGGTACAGCTATAGACCCATAATGTAGTCCACATTAGCACTGATAATAGAAGTACATGCATGAAACACTGCCCAGTTAAGTGAGGTGCCCGTAACTACGGGGGCCGGATATGCGAGGTTCTACTGTATATACATACACCTTTTTCGTCAACAAGTGAACTCTGTGAGTACATACGTACTTGTTACCTACATACATATTTACACAAGGGCTGGATAAGTGACATACTGAATGTGTGTATGCATACCCTCTGGTTCTGCCACATTTGGCTGAGGTTCAGCTGTATGTAAACACACACATATCACGCCAAAGAGAACAAAGGTGACGAGGGTGGAACACAAAACACAAGCTCAATGCCCTAAACTTCACCCACGTTGAAATCTGTTCACTAACTAAAGACAAACATACCAAGGCTGGTATATGCTGTGTCTTTGCTTTGATCATCAGCTGCTTTTTTGAGTGCTTCAGAGGATACTTGCATTTCTTGTGATTGCTACAGGGAGTACATACATATGTATCTAAGTGTACGTCTGTGTATAAGTGTGTACCGGCTGTTTATATACGTAACTACATGCGGACCGTATGTGTAGAGGTACATAGGATAGCAACAACTGTAGATGATACGCACACGAAAGTACAGTACATACGGATTCAAATGCAAGTTACATATACTGTACATACGTAAGCACATATGTACATACGTATATGTGAAACTCCACACACATATACACATGTGGTGTATTAATGACACTCACTGATTTCAGTACTTCTATTGAAGTCGTCAGCATTCTAACTTGGCTCTTCTCTTCCTCCTAACACCAGACACCAAACATACATGACTTCCATCAACTTCAAAAGACATTGGACTTCCCCCACAACACACAATACGCCAAGCAGCAAAAACAGCACAAAGGGACTTCCCCCACAACACACACTACGCCAAACAGCAATAACAGCACAAAGTCTTTAAGTCTCACAAGTTGAAACAGAGAGTCATCCAGCTTGATGCTGAGCTGCTGTGCCATCTCTTCAGAGGACTGTATGGAAAGGAGAACAGGTACTGTACATAACAACCAGTGTTGCCATAGTAACTTGAATACACAGTTAGGTTAGTGCCTTCCTGGTAATTGTGAATACTCAGTTTACATACATTTATTGCAATTGCATACAGACATTTTAGCTCCATACACACAAGTACGTACATACGTATACAGGTGCAAGCAAACCAGATATTTCCTGATCACAAATTGGCATCCCACAACGAAAGAGAAGAGCTTCAAACACGCACTGGACCTCCTACAGTGGACTCTCCCAAAAGAACACAGTCTAATACACCTCTCCATACAACATAAAGTTGAGGTTTGTGAATTTCTCCCTAAAGCTTAAATACATTTTGACCCAAAGAGGACAACCTCTCTACTAAAAGAGAAAACCAGCTGAAATTACATCATCCTCAAAACGTCCTCCATTCAGGGTTCCACTGCACTTCCCTGACACACACTGTAGACAGCAACATCTCACATTGTTGTTCACCAACCTTTAGCTTGTCATCAAATTCATTCTCCTTCTCAACTAAAACTGCTAAATTCTTCTTAACTTCTCCATTGGTCCTGAGCAGCTCAATGTGCTCCTCTCTCAGTTTGGTGTAGACAGACTTCAGCTTTGCATACTTCTCATCCAAAGCAGACGCTCTGGCCTCCACTGCAGTTTGCGTACCTTTCTGAGACTGCAGCTCCTCAACCTGTACACAGCAAAGGAATACATATACAAAACTTAATAACATACACTAGAATCTAAGATGACTGATTTACATATGAATGTGCGCATATCCACACATACATACATAAATACATACGTACATATGTACATACATGTACGTACTTATATACTTACATACGTATATACATACACATGTATGCACACACACGCATGCACACACACACACACACACACACACACACACACACACACACACACACACACACACACACACACACACACACATGTACCTCTCTCTTCAACAGCACATTTTCACTGCACGCTTGCTCTGCTATTTCCTTGTACTCTGTCAGCTCAAGTTGCACTTCTCTAGCTTTCGATTGCACCTGCTCATTCTCTCCTTGCTTCTGCACTAGCTGAGTTCGAAGGGCTTGCATTTGCTCCTTGAGTGTCACTCCCTCTCGCATCAGCTGCTCGATCAGCTCATCTCTGTGAATCAAGAAGTGAGGCTCAAGGGCAAGCAGTTGACCACTGTCACCAGTAGTGTATATACATATGTAATTAGTATTGTAGGGTGTAAATGTGTTTACTTCTGCTTTTCCCGTTAGAGTTATAATGGTAGCTTGTAATTAAAGGTCACATAGCTTACCCAATATCTGATCCATATCATGACAACAGGAATAGAGTGCTGACATACATATGTACATACCTGTCATCTCTCTTGGGAGGTTCGGGCTCTCTGGTCATGTCAAGAGGCACAAGGTCAGTAAACACGCCATGTGCTCCATCTGTCTGTCTACTGGTGTTGGGTGCAATGGGTTCCTGGTGGAAAAACAGGCAATCAAACTTTAAATACAAAGAAATACGAAGCAACACAAAAGCTAACACTGTATACCGACAAGCACAAAATGGTGAACACAGGAAAGTGTGAGCATAATCAAACAGTGTATGCAGGAACATGTACATACTACATACAGTCGAACCTCACTATATTGAACCCTGAGTACAATGAACTCCCTGTTGTAACAAACATAGACCTTAGAATGTATACCTATCTAATTATTGTAAATGACCCCTGATATAGTGAACACTCTGATATAGTGAACCTTTTCAGCAGTCCTGAGGGGGTTTGCTATAGTGAGGTTTGACTGTACATACATGATTGTACGTACGTATGTATGTGTATATACGTACATACAAATATTGGATTTATTATGGATATACGTACGTATGCACACTGACCTCCTGTCAGTCATTCAATGACATGCGTACCAAGCTTTATTTACATACAAAACTACCAAGACATGTCTAAGAATAGGTGCAAGAATAAAACATGTATACAAACACACAAGTACTGTACAAAAGATGACAAACCATGTAAACAACACACACATGCATGCATGCATGCACGCGCACGCGCACACACACACATGTACACACACACACACACACACACACACACACACACACACACACACACACACACACACACACACACACACACACACACCAATACCTGGGGTACTTCATCCTGCTCCAGCATCAGGAGGAAGTTGGGTGGGTTCTGTTGTGTGAAAAATGTATTAGAATCATACAGTACACAAAAGGAATATGTGCATGTGTTGAGATCACCAGTAAAGTATGTACATACATACATACATACCTCCTTCAGTTCTGGGATGTCTACCAGTCGTTCAAAGTATTTCATCTTCCTAGCCTCGCTGTAGTACTTCCTCAAGGCAGCAAACTGTCTGTTAAACCTCTCCCTGTGTCCTTCAAGTGTGTCTGCTGGAAGACCTACATACATACACATGTACACAGATAAGAATAGGCACCGTAAACAGACATTCAGATACCATCACATGATACACATGATATTATATTTTTATGTATTACAGTGTATTACGTACAGGGTGTGCTAAGTTTGTTGACAAACAATTATGATTATAATAATTACGTACACCAAACAAGAATCCTTGGATGATCAAATGACCATTTCATGTGTCCTGAAACACAGACACACACAACACACACATACACACCAGACCATGTGTGCTGGGCTTAAAAAGAGGCTTGAACAGCATCATTCAGTTACAATTACACTACAATTGTTGTGGCATCAAGAAATACGTAAATAGCAATGATACAACAACAACAGGAAGAATTATAGTGTTAAATGATAGACAAACTTTACCGAACCCTAATACATATGTACACATATACGTACATATGCACAATATGCATATGCTTGTACGTACGTATGTATGAGTGTGTGAGTACTTCTCATAAGGTGCACACAGTAGGACAACAGGAGGCGAACTACATATGTACATACGTATATACACCAAATGTGAGCAATACTCACTCCGATGCATGGTGTCCATTAGCTTATACACAATGTCATAAAGAGCAGCAGACTCCTGTGGAAAGGGGCAGAAGGGAAACGTGTATGTACTACTAAATACGTATGTTGTGAATGTATGTAGTACACTACAGACAGCACTCATGTGAGGACAATCATGCACAAATGTGCAAGCACTATATACGTACTATACTGTTATATGGGAAAATACGTACTGTATGTACATACAAAAATGAAACACACTCATACTACAAACATATAACATATGTACACATGCATATTTCTGTACATACATAGGTACATACATAGGTACGTATCCGTATACATGGTGTATTCATAAACTGAAGTCTACACCAGAAGCAGATATCAGAACTAGTCCCACACGTACATACTTCAGACTATTGCACAATAATAGTTATATACGTATGCACTGTACGTACGAGTGTGAGACTATAAGTTCTTGCAAGCACATTTCCAAACGAATGCATACTTCTGTATTATGTGCATATGTTTCCATTGTTATAGTGTCAAGTGTGTACGTACGTACATATATGTGTGCAAATAGGTAAGCTGAACTGTCCAGGAATGCATGTACGTATCTATCTTGAAATATGCACAGAAGGTAGTGAAATCGTTTGCTGTAAAGCACTATTCACTAAAATGAATACAAAATTAAAGAATATGCGTACGTATATGTACTGTACATATGTAAAATATGCTCCCACTCACATGTGTACGTATACTGTATGTTGGTACTACAGGCAGACATAGTCCCTGCACACTATACATTGCCACATAAAAATACATGTAACTCTATACTCACCGCAATGCATGCAATCAATGGATGAATCCGACATTGAACCTGCTGAGCTGATATCCCCTTTGAAGGGTCAAGATGAGTCAAAACTGTTCAAATAAAACATTTCACATAGCAACACTATACGACTGTGGATGCATGAACATGTCACACATCGTTAGACAGGTCAATGGTACAGTGGTGCTAAGAGTAGGCTACATCCTTACTTCCTCCAAAGAGATGAAGAATTGATGATTGAAGATCAAAAATTTCCACTGCCAACTGGAACCTGAATACAGAATAGGGTGTTACCCACAAACCCAAAACCCACATACAAATCCACATGCAAACTACGTATGTACGTGTGTTTAATCATAGACACTCTATACTACATAACCAGTACAGAGTGTCTACAGTTCAATTCTACACACACGTGCATATGTACGTATATATTGTATTGCACATACTACAATCGGAAGAAGCAGCAGAATGATCAGGGATTTGGTGCCTTGTTCACAAAGCTCTGAAACCCCATGCCATACAGAATTTCAAACTTGCCTGATCACACTCACTCACATACACATTGGGAAATACACACGCACGCACGAACGCATGCACGCACGCACACAAGCACACACACACACACACACACACACACACACACACACACACACACACATACACACACACACACATACACACACACACACACACACACACACACACACACACACACACACACACACAAGTGCACATGCATGCCCACACACACAGCACACACTTGCACATGCTCTACTGAGCCCACATAGCCACAAGACATCCCATTCCACTCTTCCCTTAGAGCCCCTCCCAGTTGGACAATTAATACTGAAACACTGATTAATTCAAATGCTATTAAACATTCATCCTGTGACACTTTAATACACTGATTCCACAAAAGGTGTCTTTTATCAGTACCACAAGAAAACCAATACGAAGTGCATGCATGTACACATGTAGTACTATGTACACTTACTCTTCTACATACGTACATACAGGAGAACTTGCTTAGTACGTACCTCGATGGGGACACCAAATCAGTACTTACTATGAGAGGTACAGATTATCAGGGTTGGTTCATGTACATGAGGTATACACAGGGACAGAATGAAGAGTACTTACTATCCAGGAATATGCACTAAACCAGGTACTTACTATCAGGGTCGGTTTATGTACATACGTACATGAGATATACACAGGGACAGAATAAGGAGTACCTACTATCCAGGAGTATGTACTAAACGAGGTACTTACTATCAGGGTTGGTTTACGTATGTAAGTACATGAGATATACACAGGGACAGAATAAGGAGTGCTTACTATCCAGGAGTATGGACTAAACCAGGTACTTACTAAGCAAGTTCCACTGTACATACGTACGTGTGTGCAAACATATAATACAATGAAAGTGATGATGGCAATATACACTGACAATTGAAGCAATACACTCAGTATCACATGTGCTAACTGACATCTACATACGTACATATGTACGTATGTGCACACATACACATACATCAATATGTACTGTACACATTAAGCACAGAAGTGCTGACAATTTATCCAAACCAAGTCACACAATATCTATTACAACATGTGAACAATTGTATGCACATATGTACATACACATACAAGTAGTGGATTACACTTGTCTACAAATAGTTGAGCATGGTGCTAAATCACACGCACACAAATACACAAATACGTACATGCACAAACATACACAGACATTGGCATTCAGTTCAAGCTAGTCAAACTTACACTTCATCTACATTTGCAGGTACTTTAAAACTTTCCTCACTTGTATTCACCCCTCCAGGTATCTCAGGGTACTATGTATGTACAGAGAACTACTAACACAAAGATGTACAAAGGTAGAATAATATGGTTTTGAGTTACTTAGCAAAGCAGAACAAAATTAATGACAAGTAAGAGTTTAATCACACAAATCGAGATCAGAATTAAGATTGCCTAAGTACAGTTGAATCTTGTAAACAAATTTTAGGGGTCCGATAAAATCATCAGCTCTCACTATCTCATTTGTCTAAACTACATGTGCCCTACTACAACAAAGCAATAAAGACTCAGAAACCAGATAAAATTGTACATATACGTACTAAACATAAATATTCATCTCGAGTGTGTTAAGTCTAAAGGAGGTTCTACTGTACACTAAAGTACGTAGAACACATGTCACGCAATACAGTAATATGGTGTGTACACATGTACGTACATAGGAATACAGCAATATGGTGTGTACACATGTACATAGGAATACAGCAATATGGTGTGTACAAATGTACATAGGAATACAGTAATATGTGTGTACACATGTACATAAGAATACAGTAGAACTTGGAGTCAAGTATTAGTACAAATGACAATAAACAGTTTAACCTACGTAAGTACATAAATCAGTATCAAAATTGAGTGTTTGTGCATTAAATGAGAAAAATGACTGTCTAATAATGATATGTATGCGTACAATGAAAACTACCTAAAACTAAAAAGTATCTACATTTCTACCAAAACAATGTATCCCATTCCACATGGCAGAAAATACGTACTTACGTACATATGTATGTATGTCCATATGTACATACATATGTACGTACATACAATACATACATGTATACATGTATACATGAATGTACATACGTACATACATCCAATAGAAGAGTAAGCACATGGTAATTCAGCTGGGAATGCATGCACTATACATTGTGTGCATGGTGGTGCGATAGGGTCACTATACATTGTGTGCATGGTGGTGCGATAGGGTCACTATACATTGTGTGCATGGTGGTGCGATAGGGTCACTATACATTGTGTGCATGGTGGTGCGATAGGGTCACTATACATTGTGTGCATGGTGGTGCGATAGGGTCACCGTTCCAGTGTGACAGTAACCAGTTCACCTTGGTATTGTGTGCATGGTGGTGCGATAGGGTCATTGTTCCAGTATGACAGTGACCAACTCACCTTGGTATGGAAGGTCACTTTAGTGATAAGAACTCTCAGATACGTTGACACAAGCTTAGCATAAGGCTCAGGTGTTGAGCTCTGAAGTGGATTAGTAAAGATGTGTAAGATGGCAACACGGGGGCCATACTTTATTTAATGCATTCAATGCATTCACACATACACACATGCAAACACCACACACACACACACACACACACACACACACACACACACACTCATGCACACATACACCACACCTGGCCGATAATACACACACACACACACACACACACACACACACTCATGCACACATACACCACACCTGGCCGATAATACACACACACACACACACACACACACACACACACACACAGGAGTAGCTTGTTTCACTTACCCACTTCTTCCACAAATCTGAAAGAAAGGAAGCCTTATTTGCAGATGTTCCTATTGCCTGTGAAACAAGAATACAAATTGTACATACGTAGACCTAAATGCACATACACATAACATAAGTACATAGTACATAGTACATAAGTACTTCACATTGAAGAGTACAACCAAAATCATCTCCTATCAAAAGAACAACATGAAATTTCAAGCCACGATATTACGTGCATACAACAAACCTGGTTAATTCCAAAGGTAGCCTCCATACAACTGAATACATACATACGTACGTATGTATTGTTCATGTACATACGCACGTACGTACATATGGATAGGGTCACAGACACACATACAAACACACAGTTCATGATGCATAAAATGGCATATTCAATATTCCTCTGCACACACCCATGTAATCAAATTTACCTCATTCAACTAAAGCAATATTGGGTCATATCAAGTGCACCAAGTACAAACCATTACAAATTGTGGCCGGTACTACGCAGCTTGAACAACACGATGCTGAAGAAATCTCACAGTTGAGTGAATACGTACAATGGTCCACTAAGGTCACACGCTTGCATCCTTCCTTCTCATAATTGAGCTCTTCCAATCAACACACACACACACACACACACACACACACACACACACACACACACACACACGTACACACACGTACACACACGTAAACACACGTACACACACACACACACGTACACACACACGTACACGTACACACACACACACACACACACACACACACACACACACACACACACACACACACACACACACCACACACACAATATGCAACTAATGATTAGTTGCATATACCTCAACAAATCAGGTTGCCTTCAATAAAGCTAATGGAATTAGTAATCTACAAAGATTGCATCAAATAACAAACTACACTTCATTATGCTCTTGAATCTCATTGCAAGATTTCCCATACAGTGACACAACATAATGGGAACAAATCTACTTCTCTACTTGTGTTCAGAGGAAAATACTACAGTCTTTTGTAGTAAGAGTCTGACAGAATGACTGTGTACAAATTGAAATTCACTCAGTGATATTCACCAAAGACCATTCACACAGATTACCTTATTCGGTCCATCCCTCAATACCCTGTGTAATACAAAGCACATCTTCCAGCAGACAATTGCAGATCTATCCAATGGGAATCGTGACAGCACCCTCCACAGTGTGAATGTGCTGTCCTCCTGATAAGTAGCTACAATGACGGCTACACAGGTGCTAAGGAATACTTTAGCAAGACTGCTAATCAAACACCCTATATATATTAGTATCTTTGACAAACCACACAATACCACACACACACACACACACACACACACACACACACACACACACACACACACACACACACACACACACACACACACACACACACACACACACACACACACACACACACACACACACACACACACACACACACAAGAAGAATAGTAAGATACTTCTGACATGTTTTTCCTTAGGTGGAGCTTCTACAGCCTGTAATACTTTGTGTAAGGTATCAGTCTGAAGAAAACAGCAGTGAAGGAAGACGCAAAATCAGTCGCACGATATTCGGGTATTCAATCATAAGTATAATTCCATGCTGATTGACATATTCCTACCAGATCTCGTTCAAATTTCTCCTTGTCAAGGATCTTCTCGAATCTCACCGTCCCCAAATACGACATCGCAAGAGTGTCCGACCGGTAAAGATTTGTAAACCGTATAAAATGGCGGCATAAACAGTGACGTCATTATTTATACATTGGCAGTCTTCCTGTGCAATGTAATTGGGAGACATAGTCAATTAAATATTCCTACATTACTTGTACGGTAATTATTGTTCATGTGTCTTCTTTAGCCTCATTGAGTTACAGTAATACCTTTTTCTCCATTTTCCTTTTTTGATTATGATAATAACTATTATGCCTTTCAATATAATTATTGCCTTAACAAATGCAGAGAAAATGAGGTGATGGTTGGAGGGAAGTTGACAATAAGGAAATGTACTCAAGGGACTTGCACTAACATATATAGAAGTACAGCCAAAAATACAAATCATATAGACCGTGAGATGAAACTGATAATGAGATAAGGAATCATGCATGAATATCTGCCATTGAGCCCATCAAATGATAATAGACTGAATAATAATTAACTAGACTGAATGAGGACATTAATGAAAAAATAATGCTTAAAATTAAAAGTACAGTAGAACCTCGTTAGTAAGAACTCTGTTAATGAGTAATACCTGGCTAGGAAGTACAAGGATATGATACCCCAGCTTATAGCCCATAATACTAATCTATATGGTTAGCAAGTACTACTGATAGTGAGTAGCAATTTGGAGGGTCCCCAGGTGTACTCACTAACAAGGTTTGACTGTACTATTTGAAGGAATGAAGGCAGAAATCCTAAGCTGCATGGGAGTGAATTTTGGCCAGCCAGGGTGTTTGAATCTCCAAAAAGAAGAGCATTCACTTAAAATCAGCACAATCACTGATAAGACTGCAATTAATGTGAGTTAGTAATTTTACAGGTGTATTGTGTAAAATGCTACCGAATCATAATCAGATTATCACAATTCACAAAACTTTGGTAATTAACTGACGTAAAGTAACAATCCTTCATAGCAAGCAGCATGGTAAATGATGTACTGTAGATTAGATTGGACCTAGTTGTATCTATTAGTATCAAGGAAAATCAACAGGCAAACCAATAATCATAAACCACAGAATTTGAAATGGTTTGATTGATTCTGTCAGTACTATCAGGCACTGGCAGCCCAAAACTGGCATATATGGAATGTCTGTAGATTGACCTCATGCAATCATAGACGGGTCTATGATGCAATGCAGTTCTTTGACATTGATATTTTTCTCTGCACCCTCTCTAGCTAATAATGTTCCCAGCCATGAACCATTAAATTCCATCCCTCATTTTAGTCTGGCCACTTTGTCTTCATTCAGCTGTGTCTTTCCAGAAACCAGGTGTACATTGACAATTTGTGGGCATGTCAAGCCGTGCACCATGGCCTCTTATTTGTATCATTTTTGTTCCATGCATAATTTGAATGTGTGAACTTGTACACAAAAGTTGGTGACTATGTATAGTTCTCATGAATATAATTAGCACACGTGGTCGCGGAAAAATGGCTACCTTTATGCGCCGAATTTTGAGCAAAGGTAGGTAATGTGGTTAATGGAGAATCATTGTAATTTGTATTATCTTATGTCTTCATGTTTCAAATTAACTGAAACTCATAACTCAGGATTGCAAAACAGCTCATCCTTCGTCAAATCTCAGTGGAATTGCCAGTTGCTGCGAGTACATGTAGCAAATCCATGTTTGCTCAATGGTAAGTGAACAGTTTGAGCGGATGTTTGATGCATTGTTAGTACCACACCGATAAATTTTATCATCTTTATACTCTGCAGCTAGAAACTTTAGTTCAGAAAAGAAAGTTTTCACAAGAGACAAACCTCATGTCAATGTTGGCACCATAGGTCACGTGGATCATGGAAAAACAACCCTGACCGCCGCAATAACCAGAGTCCTGGCTGACGGAGGCCAGGCAAAGTTTAAATCCTACACTGACATTGATAACGCACCCGAAGAAAAGGCAAGAGGCATAACCATCGCAGCTGCCCATGTGGAATACGAAACTGACAACCGCCATTACGCCCACATTGACTGCCCGGGCCATGCTGACTACATAAAGAACATGATAACTGGTACAGCGCAAATGGACGGAGCCATCATGGTGGTGGCTGCCACTGATGGAACTATGCCACAGACAAAAGAACATTTGTTGTTGGCTAATCAGATTGGAATTAAGAACATGGTTGTGTTTGTGAACAAGACCGACATGGTGGAGGAAAAGGAAATGCTAGAGTTGGTATGTGAAAACTGTTTCACTATTCTTCCTCGATATCTTAAAGGCATGTTGAATAAGCATACCTTCTTTGGTTCCTTATCTTTCACAGACATGTACGTATTGATACGCTTCTATTTCTTCCTTCTCCATTATGTCCCTGTTATACCTGTGCTAAGTGCATGTTATTGTAATGCTCTAGCTAAAGCCTTCTCAGTATAATGTGTACACTACTGTAGACATGCAATGCTGGACTGGATAGACCCCTACCCCCGGAGGTTTAGAGACATTGTGTAAATACATACCTCCCCACATGGAAACAGTGTATAGTTAATGGTCCTCAGCATGTGAATGGCCACACCAACCTAAAGATGTCTTTGAATATCATTTGGGAGAGCACTGTTTTGTGAGTAGGTTTTCAAAACTGTGCGGCTCATAGAGTGTCTATGGGCTCAGCTATCACTGAATGCAGCTTGCATGGATTGTTAGGTGAACAGTAATTGTGTATTTCATTTCGAATGTACCAACATGTGCTATTACCCTCTGATAGCCGTACTGCCACCTTGGCAGTACTCTTGATCTTGAACCTATTACATGCTACAATTTGGGTGTCTCTTGTTCTCAGATCCTCGAGATTTAGAATGTCTGTGTTGTTGATGTGCTACCACCTGCTCCTGTGTGTCTTTTAGGTGGAACTGGAAGTCAGAGAATGGCTCAGTCACTTTGGTTTTGATGGTGACCAGACTCCTGTAGTGTTTGGCTCTGCTCTGTGTGCTATGGAGGTGAGCGGATAGATGTAGAGACAGTCTATGTACATTTGCGAGTGAAGTGTGAATGAGCATGGTTTAATGAGCAATGCATTTGGTCTCTGTGGACAATTGAAAAATGAAGATCTGTTCTGATTGCGCTTCTGCTGTGCTTGCTGTGTGCAGTACAGCTCACAGCAGCTGTACTGCAGAGGCTGTTTTCGTATACTGTGCATGCGTACACACTGTGCAGAGCTTGTGAGGTGATGAAACGGATTTGTAGATGTGAGAAATCCTTTTGCTTTGTGCATTTGGTATTGCTGCCTGTGTACGTGTCCATAGTGCTTGTCTCTGGTGCAAGTGGTTGCAATGGCTGTACCCCATACCTTGGAGTCTGTTGTTTTCATTTATCATTTATGAACAAATGAGTAGTGTGTACATGTGTTCTGCCCCTCCATACATGCAGTAACTATATACATTGTTCTTGCAAGCATGTTATTTGTGTTGTTTGTAGTGTGCATGTGTGTGTGTGTGTGTGTGTGTGTGTACATGTGTGTGTACGTGTGTGCATGTGTTTGTGTGTGTGTGTGTGTACATGTGTGTGTACGTGTGTGCATGTGTGTGTACGTGCGTGTCTGTGTATGTGTGTGTATGCATGTGTATGCATGTGTATGCATGTGTGTGTGTGTGTGTGTGTGTGTGTGTGTGTGTGTGTGTGTGTGTGTGTGTGTTACAGCCGTCCCTTCTCTCACCAATAGGACAAGAACCCTGAGTTGGGAAGAAATTCAATTATTGAATTGTTGAAAGCAGTTGATGAGTGGATACCTACCCCAGTCAGAGATCTTGACAAACCTTTACTCCTACCTATAGAGGATGTGTTCTCCATTTCAGGGCGTGGCACTGTGGTAACTGGTCGTATAGAGAGGGGTGTGGTCAAGAAGGGCCAAGACGTGGAGATTGTAGGGCAGCGTGCACAGATGAAGACGGTTGTGACAGGGTTGGAGATGTTTCACAAGATGCTGGATCAAGGGCAGGCGGGAGACCAGCTAGGGGCTCTTGTGAGGGGTATTAAGAAGGAGGACATTAGGAGAGGAATGGTTCTCTGTCAGCCGGGATCAGTTAAATCTCACACTGTCTTCAAGGCTCAGGTGGGGGAAAGTGTCTGTGTCTTATATGTGATGTATACATACACTAGGGATCACTCAAGTGCTGTCATATGGAAATGCCAAGTATTGTCAATTCACCACTGGTATGACATCTACGTACTTGAACAGTACGACAAATTACTTTCATAGATCACATTTATGGCTGTATTGTATGCCAAAATGTTAGTTCATTTCAGTTCGAATCTTGTCAATGACTACTCAGAAAGGTCTTTCTAAAGGTGCACCTTATAATGGTTACTGTATGCACTCCATTGCATCCTTTTAATCTTGTACCATATTGGGTAATTGAAGTGTGGACAGGCGCACATAGTAGAGTGTGTATGCTTGCAGTGTGTGTGAACTGATGTATGTATACCATAGATACTAGTCTACTATGTAACCAGTTACGTAGTATAGAGTGTCTGTGTATGACATGTGTGCTTTGTAGTTAATTTTGAATTTTTTTTGTTCCGCTTTCTGTTGTACACAATTAACTCTGTACTTTTTGCTGAACTGTTGATATAGTCAGTCTTTCCCTGTTTTTCTACCAGGTTTACATTCTGAAGAAGGAAGAGGGAGGCAGGCACACTCCTTTCATTACAAACTACTCTCCTCAGCTATACACCAGAACAGCTGATGTTACATCGTCCATAGAAGTAAGTTTTACTAAGAGACAGCAACAGTGTTCTGCATTAGTTGTAGGTGTGCACACATGCACAGGCTCACGTATAACCCACATCCCTGTGTGCCTTCTCCGGTCATAAGTTTGATGCCCACTTGATGTGTGCATGACAGTGAAACCTTGGTAATCCACCACAATCGGCACAAACAATTTTGGTGGACTGGGGAAGTTGCAGATTAAAGGGTTTAGAATTGTATTGTGTTTGTGTATTTGTTTAATCAAACTTTGAAAGGTTTGCGGGTAACAGTATTGGGTTGTGTGTTTGCATACTCTATGCTCTATTTTCACATCTATGCATGCATGGATGTATCAATATGTAAATATGATTCTGTTGGATTCAGTGGAAACTCCTTATAACAAATCAGTGAGGACACTGAATGTTGAATAGTACATTTTCTTTGCTATATCAGAACTTCGCTATAGTCAATTTTACTTTCATAGTAGAGCCCTAAATGGGTGACCTGAATTTGTTCGCTATATATATGTAATAATTTACTGTGAGAAATTTCTTTATAACGAGTTTCCACCATACATACTACACTCTGTATATTTCAGTATAGAGCTCTACACAAAAATGCCTGTCTATTTCATGTGTACCTTTTGCTATAACACCTGCAGCTCCCATCGGGTAAAGACATGGTCATGCCTGGGGACGATACGGAACTGACAATTACACTGAAAAGTGACATTCCTTTGGAAGCAGGCCAACGATTCACCCTCAGAGAAGGCAGCAAAACAGTCGGTACTGGAGTGATCACCAGCATTCTTCAGTGAACCCTTCTCTTCTCTCTGGCTATTCCATGCATGCACACACACCTTTGCATAAACATGATTGTATTAGTCTCAATGTAATAATTACTGCTTTGTATGTGTTAATGTACATACATGTTGGCTTGTGGTAATACCTGTCATGGATCTCTGCCGGTATTGGGTGAATGCATGGATCATTTGGTTCTGTCCTGAGTCCTGTGTATCTGTTCCAGGGAGAACACAGCCTAAATTTTGTCCTCTTCATTACCCAAATTTGATGATGCATACGGACACATCAAATGGGACTGTGTGCGTGCGGGATTTGGGAAATAACCTGTACACCTATACTTACGTAGTGATCCTATAAATAGATTTCCCCGAAAGTTCTAGCGAAACCATCGCTGTGGCGAGTGTGAGTTTGGAGACAACAAAAATTGTAATTCTTGAATTTCGGCCTTATACATCCATATAGATGTGGCTGTACTAGTGTCGATAGAAGTGTTG
>CAUJGJ010000188.1:911670-929170 GCA_963170055.1 Halisarca cf. caerulea | reverse complement strand
TGTGTGTGTGTGTACGTGTGTGTGTGTGTATGTGTGTACATGTGTGTGTGTGTGTGTGTGTGTGTGTGTGTGTATGTGTGTACGTGTGTGTGTACATATGTGTGTGTGTGTGTGTGTACGTGTGTGTGTGTGTGTGTGTGTACGTGTGTGTGTGTGTGTGTGTGTGTGTGTGTGTGTGTGTACATGTGTGCACGATTAAGTACGTGCATGTGTGTACATGCATGCATGTGTGCTTGTGCATATGTATGTATGTATATAATACATGTTTGTGTGTATGTGTGTGTTCGTATGCAGGTATATACAGTGCATGTTCATAAATGTGGATGAGAGTGCATGCATGTTATAATACTTCCTCTGTTACGTAATCAAAGTTGCAGTCCTGAATGTATGACTAGTAGACAGGCTAGCTACTTGCACTCACAATGTAGTAATATAATATTATTGCAAAAATACAAAGAATACAAAAAGACACACCTTTGCATGGTATACTGTGGAATAGTTCATCAAAAAATAAGTTTGGTAAATCACTACGTGCAATAAATGTAGCAAGGTCATGTTATGGAACTGTGTCATTCTTTACTGTTGCAGTCCTTCTTATTCATCCCTGATGACAACGGAGATGTCTCTTTGCTGGTACACAGCATTGTCTGGACCATCAAGGATGATCCTGAAGCCCTCTGGAGTCTCCTTCTTCCCATCTGCATGCAGCAGAACTTTGACAGGCTTTGTCTCGAAAACACTGTTTTGATTGGTGAACCTCACTTCATCTGAATTAAGCATGTAATCTTCACCTATTGCAAGGAATAAGTTGAAGGTGATGATCGAAGCTGTATAGCTGGAAACACTGTGCCAGAAACTAGCACTCATTACTCTCAGAGAGTGTGCAAACATTAATGTACATTGTACATGTCACCATAGCAATATGGACATGGTGGACTTGTGCATTGATACAGCATCGTTATAATTATGTACATGACATAATAATTGTATGCATTAAGTGTAAGGGGCTGGGCATCAAGTTTTTAGCATGAATCAAGTTTTATACTTGGTGCACATGTGTGTGTGTGTGTGTGTGTGTGTGTGTGTGTGTGTGTGAGCATGCATGTGTGTGTGCAAGTATGTGTGTGCATGCATGCATGTGTGTGTACCTTCCTCAGCAGTTAGATCCTCAGTACGAAGTTGCACTCGCAAAGGTTTGTCCAGTTTTCCCAGACGGATCACTTGGATGGTAATGGGTTTATCGCTTTCTTCTGCTTCGATAATGTCAGTATCAAAAGACACCAATGTGGGAACATCTGTGACAGAAAAGAACGAGTGCACGCGTATACGAAGCAACTGAACATTGCATGTCTGCTTGATATTTATGATGTATATAGAGCAGTGACGTAAGTGGCTGAATGTATCAGGTATCAGGTATTCTTATTTAATCTGGGGAACCTTTAGCCAGAGGCTACTATAAGTGGTACCCAGAAAAGAAAAAGGGGAAAAAGGGACAAAGGCAAAACACAAAAGAAACACGGAGGAAGTACAAAACTTCCAAAAAAATTGAGATGCAGCAAATAAATAAAATAAAATGAGAGATCAGAATTACAAAACAGTAAAAATATTCAATCAGTTTTGGGGGATATAATAACCATTGTCAATGAAATAACTAAAGGTGATTGGTGTGTGAAAACACATGCATGCATGTTGTGTACAGAAATACTGGGCTAATCATTCAAAAAGTGATTTACGCATAGTCTTGCGAATACCTGAAAGTCCACACAGCATCGTATATTGTTTGGAAGAGACTGCCATATGGATGCACCGACAAAACTAAATGCCTTCTGGCCAAGGGAAGTACGCAAACGTGGAAGATTTAATTGAGAAGTTGAAGATGCTCTAGTATTATACTGAGAAGTTGGAGTGGAAAAAAGGTTGCTAAGATAAGTAGGTGATTGGGAAGATATGCATTTGTATACGGTTTGGGCCAAGTGAAGTTTCCGTCTAGCAGAGAGAGTTGATATACCTAATTCTTTACGGGAAGAAGAAGCAGAATAATCTCTACGTTTGTGAAGGACAGTTCTACACGCAAAGTTTAAAAGTGTTTCTAACCAATGGCTTTCCTCTTTAGTGCAAACAGACCACACATTGTCACAATAGTCAAATAAGGGAAGAATGTATGATTTGAGGTAGAGAAGAAGAAGAGGCCTAGGGAGAAACCAAGAGAGGTGACGTAGAAGGCTGAGACTACGAGAAACCTTGTTACAAATAATCTCAATATGATCACCCCACAATAAGGTATCATTTACTACTACTCCAAGAAATTTGAACCTGCTCAATGTCTACAGTTTCTACGTTGAGAGCTAATTTGTCACTAACTTGTTTTCTTGCAGAGTAAATCAACATGCATGCTTTTGGTTTTGGAGATGTTTAGTTTTAGGCCATTTTGTTGTAACCACAAATTTGCTAAATCAAGAGTGAGTTGGAGAGAGGAGTTTAGTTCCTGAATATTATGTATTTAGACATTATGCTTGCCACACAGTCACATCTGCTTTATTCAACATTGGTTTATCCAGAAACACCATAAATTCGACACTCTTTGTGAACCCATCACTAAACTGTACACAATTCCACCTGATTTATCCCACACCTGATTTATCCAACACATTTTTTAATGGGGAAAAGACGTTGTTGAACTACATTTGCACATAATATGCAAATGTGAGTATACTCAGCATACTGTAATACTTGTAAAAGCATGCTGGAATGGGAATACATGTGGGGCATGCATGAATATGCTTAAAGTGTGTGTGTGTGTGTGTGTGTGTGTGTGTGTGTGTGTGTGTATGTGTGTGTGTGCATGTGTGTGTGTGTGTGTGTGTGTGTGTGTGCGTGCACGTGTGTGTGTGTAAATTCAGACATCTTTGTCTGTCACACTTACCAGGTTCTTCACATGGACCTAAGTGATAAAGATAAAAACAAAACTTATTAAAATAGTTTTTCAATTTGATAAGTAAAACTGTTTTATAGAGAAGTTTAATATAAATAATAACAAGCTTTGTATGAACAGTAGAACCGGACAATGCTGCATCACCGTGCACCATGTACGTATGTGCACAGTAGTAAGTCGTATGTTTACATGAACTACACAAAGCGTTTGCTCGCACGCATACCTTCATTATCAATAATGGTGATAGGGAGCCTGTCGAAGGCAGACAGTTTGACTTTTTGAGCAGTTTTGGAGTCAATGGTAGCTTGAAGGCTGAAGGACTCTGGACCTTCACAGACATAGTCATCCACAATGCGAATGACAGCTTTCGTCGACTTTGTCTCTCCTACTCCAAACTGCAATACATTGGTCTCACCATCCACATAGAAGTCCGTCCACTCTACACAAACAACCACATCACACAAGACTTTGATATGAAGGAACATTTCCACCCCATACATATGCCCTAGGTACACTCCTAAGCCCTTGTTGCCTACAAATAGTTTAAGGTATTATGTAACTCGCTACAACATCACCAACATGTGAAACCATACACATGTTTGTACACATACATGCACACACGCACACGCACACACACACACACACACACACACACACACACACACACACACACACACACACATGCACACACATATACATGCACACACATGCACGCACACACACAAAAGTATACAACATACTGTATTATAATAATAATAATATTATGCTTAATATACTGTGCATAAGGTCTAGAGTAATATAATAACTGTTGCAAGGTAAAAACATTGCACGAAGGCTTCACTATGTACCCAATAAGTAATGCCTATCCTGCACCTGTTTGAGTGCATCACAGACACATGCACATGCATGTAAAACATAATCAGTAGCAACCAAGTCTCTGATACCTTTGGCTGTTGCATTGGCTCTTCTGTTTCGGACAGCCCTCACTGTGACATTGAACGGCTTGAACACAGTACCATCCACCACTGACAGGTCAACATGGTACTCTCCGTCTCCCTCTCCAACTGTGTACACCACCGTCTTGTTTTCATCCTCGGGATCGTCTACTTCGGGGAAGCCAACCGTCACCTCTACAAGCAAAAGGAGAAGCATAATATGTGTCAGCAATGTGTTTACCAACAGTACATACATAAAGGCTGCTGTCAAACACAAGCAGCCAAGAAGATCACTTTATATATTTGGGCCATTAGCAGTGTATGTACTGTATGAAAGGAGAATTTCGTCTAATGGTTAAGAGATTTGAAGTACAAGTGTAAATTGAAGTAGTCATACAGAACAAACTAACTCCTGTATTTACATGCACCACTTGTTCCACCACACAACACATACAGTGGAAACTCACCATAAAGAAACCTTTTTCAGTGAACTTTTGCATAATAATAACAGTGAATAAATTCATGTGATCCAGTAAATGTTCTACTATGAAAATGTAATCAATTATAGTGAATTTCTATCTGATAATTATAATGAAGAATTTTCAGTGTCCCCTGTGATCCAATATAGTGATATTCCAATGTATACCCATACCAGTGTGCATTGCTGAAGGTAAACTCACTGTCATCGTCCTCCACCGCAACATTCACAATCCTAGGTTCACCATATAATGCCCCAGCCTTTACCGCTTTCTCTGGGATGTTGAGTACAAGCTTGAAGCTCTCTACATCCTCAACAATATCGTCGTCAACAATTCTCACACGAATTGCCTCAGATCTTCTCTGTCCCTTCCTCATCCTTACAGTGGGATCAATCAGCCTAAAATCTTCAGTAACTGTTGAATACCAAAAACAAAAATGGAGCCTCATGCAATGATTCAAGTATGAAGAATGTGCATAGTGCAGTATCCGGATGTAATGGCAATGCATGCTCATTTATACATCATATCAGATTCCTTCTACTGTCGCTGTAGTACACCAGCAATTATGCAAGATATTATAAAATGTACCAGTGAATTGTCAAGGTAAATCTCAAACAGATCTACAGGACAATTTGATTTCAACGATACATCTTTGTACATGCACTATGTATGTACAGTACATCCAAACATGACACATGCATGCATGATTATACTATGTTATAATTATTGATTCCCACAGATATAGAAATATCCAAAATAGCTGCATAATCTTCAGTGAAACAGCACTTGGAACACAACAATTCTCCAAGTATACAGTCATTCTAAGCAATGGTTAACTGACTTACCAAATGCTGTGCCGTTAAGAGCACCAATCACAAATAGCTGGTCATCCTGGAACTGTTTGTTGGAAACCAAGAATGCTCGAAGCATTGAATCTTCCATAGTTTCATACTTGTCCATTTCGAATGTGACAGTGGCAACTGGAATGGGGAGCAGAATATTCCCCTCAAACCTCAAATTCACGTACTACACATATATGCATGTATATTGTAAGGACACGTGCATATCTGCCCTGATATATACTTACAGATTTACACACACGACTCACAATCATCATCTTTAATAGTCACAGTGGTTTCCGACTGAAGGAGCTTCACCCTGCTGTTCCAAGGATTCTCAACTTCAATCTGAATCTTAAACTCCTCTGCTCCTTCTGGTACAGCATTGTCCCTCAGGTTGATGGTAAACGGAGTTGACATTGACATTCCAGGGTAAAATGTAACAATTCCTTCTGTGCTCTCATAGTCCTGTCCGTCTATATGGGATACACGTGGTACACATGTAAGTACAGAGAAGTGACACTTCATTGCATCAGATGTCACATGCATGAGTTAAAATTATCACTAAACAATGTATCCAAAATTATATTGTACAGTATAATTTATACATACAGTATACTGTACCAGGTCATATTAAACCAAGTACTCACAATAGGTTTCATGATAACAGTTGCAAAAACTGTAGATATGCGTAATGTATACTATCGCAATGTCCATCACAGTTAATGAATCTGATTCTGAGGGAACTGGGAAAACCCCAAACTAGAATATGAATCATGAGATCCCATATATACATGCCACCACAATAGACTGATCGTGTGATATACAGCATATGAATACTATGCACAAAGTACCCTTTGCAGAGCCATCCTGAGTCTTGAGGGTTACTTTAACCTCTATTGAGTGCTTGGCAGGTTCATACTCTCCACTGATGTTGTGATGAGGCACCACAACTTCCAACGTCACTTCCAAAGTTTCTCCAGACTCGTCAACTGTGTAGTTTGGACTGCTGAAGCGCACAAGCATTTCTGACAAGAAACAGGTAAACATACTGTACATAAGGGACACTATTGTAAATAACCACAAACAAAATTTAATGTTACATGACCAAATAATATGTATATAATTAAAACATTAGTCTGTATGTTTATACAAAATTATGTGTGCATATGTGTACATGCATGTGTGTATGTTTGTATGTGTGTGTGTTATGTGTATGTATGTGTCTGCTCTCCAGTTGGTGTGAGGGGCTACATGGTTAGTTATCTGTTTAAGAACTTAACCCTGTTGCCAGTAGGTGGTGTTTTAGAAGGATAGAAACTGGGACACTCATCTGCTTACAGGTGAAATCATACCTGTCAGCCTCAACCACTGGAAACATTAAAATTGGGTATTTCTTTATCAGACTCTTGGGAGGGTGCTGGTCATTGGCTGGTATACCCTAGATACTATTAGCCTGGATATTACCGACTTTAGGGTTGGGAATCACTGCTACTGTGAGTTAGGTGAACACGCCACCGCTCTTCAGCTGCAGCCCAGCCCTCCCCATCTCGTGGGGCTTGCAACCTCACAGATGGGCAACCCCTGATTGCGCGAGGGGGCCATCAGGGATGGTGGAGGCAGCTGGGCCCATATCTAGTGGGTCTCTCCCTCACTGATGTCTGGTAGCTCACCCCCAGGTGGGCTACAATATAGCCCACACTGCATGTTGTGGTATTACAACACAACAACACAAGTGTATGTGTGTGTATGTGCATGTGTGTGTGTGTGGGGGGGGGGGGGGGTGGGTGGGTGGGTATGTGTGTTTGTGTGTGTGTGCGTGTGTGAATATGTGTGTGTGTGTGTGTGTGTGTGTGTGTGTGTGTGTGTGTGTGTGTGTGTGTGTGTGTGTGTGTGTGTGTGTGTGTGTGTGCATGCATGTCTATGTGTGTGTGTGTGTGTGTGTGTGTGTGTGTGTGTATGTGTGTGTGTGTGTGTGTGTGTGTGTGTGTGTGTGTGTGTGTGTGTGTGTGTGCGTGTGTATTTGTACAGCAAAGGGTAACCAGAGTGCACAAAAATATACCCACCCCAAACGTTAAAAACCGGGAAGATACAGAAATACTATATATAGTATAAGACAAGTGTAGGATAAAATTAGTACATATGTCAGAATTCATGCATACATGTACAGCATGTACATACCATCTCTGTCGACGATTGCCACTCTTGCACTTCTACCTCTTTTGGCAATATTCAGTGTTCTCATGTCATCAGATTCAATTGTAAAGTCTATGCCAAAATACTCCGTAGTCTCGACAATGCCATCTTTGTGGAGCTGAATGAGGAGGGGGGTTGAGAGCTTTCCAAGATGGCTGTTTGGTACAAAATCAACAATTCCTTGTCCAATCATCTCTCTTGGGGCCAAGTAGTCAACCCCTGAGGGAGAACAACAAACAGGGAGGTCAGTTTGTGTGTATACAGTGATCATATCAGCACCTGTGGTGTACACAACCAAAGTGTTTGTGATTAATTTCCATGACATCCAGGGTGGTGTGAATTCAATGAGATGGAGCACCCTCTAAACTTCAATCATGGTAGATGGAGAATGCAGTAAGCACATTATACGTGCAGTACACACAGCACCTTAATTCAACTAAGCAGGAGCAAATTTATAAGCATGTCAACAGGAAAATCAAACATGATTCCCTGTACATGATTTCATATATAGCAGAACTGGGATTGTAAATACATTCAAGGGAAAGCAAAATATATAATAGGTACTCACTATCAAAGGTACTTACTATGTAGGATTTTTTCAATGGTATTGCATGAGGAAAGGACAGAGCAATGAGTACTTACTATCCAGGAGTGCTCACTAACCCAGGTACATACTTACTAACAGAGTTTGACTGTAGTGTGTTGCACGTGTTTGTGTATGCATGTGTGTGTGTGTGTGTGTGTGTGTGTGTGTGTGTGTGTGTGTGTGTGTGTGTGTGTGTGTGTATGTGTACGTATGCGTGTGTGTGTGTGTGTATGTGTGTGTGTATGTGTTTGTGTGTGTGTGTGTGTTTGTGTGTGTGTGTTTGTGTGTGTGTGTGTGTGTGTGTGTGTGTGTGTGTGTACGTGTGTGTGTGTGTGTGTGTGTGTGTGTGTGTACGTGTGTGTGTGTGTACGTGTGTGTGTGTGTTTGTGTGTGTGTGTGTGTGTGTTTGTGTACAGTGTATGTGTGTGTGTGTGTGTTTGTGTGTGTGTGTGTGTGTGTGTGAGAGAGAGAGAGTGAGTGATCGAGTGATAGTGTACGTAGCAATGTAGAAGCATACCTGCCTGGGCTTCATTGGCAACTCCCACAAGGTTGTGCACAAAAATTTCAGCAGAGAAGGGATCATCAAATTCCCCGTCAGCCTTCAACTGTACAGCGGCAGTCTCTCCTTCAGCTCCACCAAACAGAAGACGTTCAAAGTGGACCCATAAAACTGTATACAAAAGAAAATACAACTGAAATACAAAAATTCTGTAAACACCACTTCATTCATTTGTGACACATAATATTATGCAGATAATAATGATAAAATGAAAACAGATACAAATGTTCTTAACAATATTGAAGTGAGCGTGTAATCAAGAATGCAATAATAATAATACTATTACATTATTATGAAATAAGTGAATACATGATACAGTGATGAAAATAATATATTGTGATAATAAATAATGATTATTATAATATATACACACAATACACACTTTACACATATTAGCACATACTCTAACACATACACATACACCATACATAATAATTCAAAAAAGGGGGGAACGGCGTCAATCAACGAATCATCATATTGAAGTTGTCATAGAAACTATGTATATTATATGTAACCCATAGAAAGAATAATTATTTGTATCAATTTTTCACATCAGAGTCGCCCTAACCTCCCTTCTAAAACCATGAGGTTACTAGCAGGGCTTTGGTGTAACTGATACGGCGGAACCTCTGCAATGTGGCATGCATGGGCAAAGTGTCTGATTACAGAAGCCATTGGATCATGCAAGTATATTTTGTTGTATGGTTACCATCATGATGACTGTAGTCTAAGAACATGGTTTAAGTATATTATACAGGGAATGTGGGATTATTGAAGTGTAAGATCACTGTGATTCCACTGTGCAAAGTTATAGTGACATCATTACTCTTACAGTAATTGTACATGATACCCAGACTGATTGAAATGCCAAGGAATTCTGGGTACTTGTCTAAGGCTTGTTATCATAAATCCAGACAATAGCTGTTGTCACAAGCTTTATCCTCAACAAGACATTGCTGACATCACCCAGACTAAACTCTGGACAGCTGTCTAGACAGGCCTTTTATTATGCATAAATGACTGGACAAAACAATTGCAACCATGTCAGTTTTATAGTACTGGTGAGTTCTCTTGTAAGAGGAAATTAGTCTCGTGATCTCACTTTAGATTCACAGTGCAAGAGTATTGGAACTAAACACTGCATATTGATTAGCTAGCATTGAATTCCTTTGAAATGAAGGACACACTGTGTAAACTTATTCTGAAATCACTCCAAATCATTGTTAGACCATCCACCCAAGAGGTCATTATAGTTTCCTTTAGTGGCAGATATGTAGCTGAGATGAATATTCATCCTGACACAAATTGTGGTTTGTCTGTATACACTGAGTTCACATGGCTGACAGCTCCAACCAATGAAGATGACACTACCACAAGATATTATAGAAACTTTGCTCAATTGAAAAAGTTTTGTCAAAGAAGGCTTTAAAGCGAGATTCGGCGTTTTACAGCCACAAATTTTAGTACGTTATAACCAGTTGCCTCACTACTCGTGAATTCAAGCAAATGTGTGAAATTTCAATATTTATAGCTAGTATAAACATGTCTGCCTTTACGGTACATATCTACAATCCAATGCTTTACATTTAGTGTAGACAATCTGTTCCTGCTACCACATACAAGTACATATATCTGTTCTACCAACTCACAGTCGTTGTCCTCAATAGATATGGTGATGGTGTCTGGGTTCTGCACTGTAATCCCATTGTTGCTGAGGAATGGTTTCAGGATTATGCAAATGAACGACTCGGTGGATTCAGACAAACGATCATCAACAATCTTAATGGTGATGGAACTTGACACTGTATTCTGTCCTCCAACATCTGTGAATCGCACCATATGGTCTTGAACAATGAAATCAGCATTCGGAATATCATTGCGACCTATAAAACCTATAGTGGGGAACATGATTCATCTATGGTTGCATATACTGTAATATTAAAATATCATATAAACACTGCATGTACGCGTGCACGCACACACACACACACACACACACACACACACACATGTACACATACACAATATATGGACAGAAACAATGGTACCTTGTTTGGCCTGAACTGGATGCACTTCAAAACAACGCACAAATACAGTGAAAGGAACTGTGTATGGATTGCTGGACTTCAGCCTCAAAACCACATCTCCTTCTCCTTCCTTGACCATCATATCGGAAGAGTCAAATGACACCAGGACATCTAGGAAAGGATACATGTTTACTGGTCACAGACACATCCACTCACACCCTCACCCACACACATGCATGTGCACACACACACACACACACACACACACACACACACACACACACACACACACACACACACACACTCACTCACTGTCATCATCTTTAATCCCAACTGTCATAGCAGCTGGCAATCCTTTCTCTGCATCAATTCCATCTGGAATACTAAAGGTCACTTTAAAAATCTCCATTCCTTCCCAAGCATTGTCCTCGGGCATCAAAACTTTGATGTCACTTGACTCAGAACTTCCAACAGTGAAATTGGCTTCATATGTCAGAGGAAAGTAGTCCTCTATTTCACCTGTGAAGGTGGATATAATACTGCAATCAAGGACTATACAAAAAGACTGTCACAATGTACTTTGAAATACTAGTTGTGGTGCTATCTATCTACATTATATATATATATATATATATATATATATATATATATATATATATATAATGCATACCAACATTTGATCCAGAGAATTTCAGTAGCGGTGCAACAGGGAAATTCGATTTCAATCATGGGAACATTTAAGCCTACTAGATTAACTTCTGATAGTTGTATTTGTTCTTTTGATTGATTTCTCTGTTTCTCTTCTATTTGTTGTTTTATTTCGAGTGTTGGTTTGTCTGTAGTTTAGATTGTAGTTAGCTGTTTATTGTTTCCTTCTGTTTTGTTTTGTTCTATGTTTTGCTTGAAATAATAATATAATATATATATATATATATATATAATATATATATGTATGTATATATACAGTAAAATGTCGATAATTAAAACCAGGATAATTAGAATTTATGGATAATTAGAACTTTTTACAAGAAAATCAAGGTTATGCAGTGGGATCTGGTTTATCCGACGCCATCTGTTCCCGATAAATGTGTCAGATAAACCAGGTGTTGGATAAATCAGGTGGAATTGTACACAACTTGATGATGGGGATTCACAAAACAGTGTTGGATAACTAAGATTTCCGGATAAACCAGTGTTGGATAAATCAGAGTTGACTGTATATATATATATTATAGCAATACTCATAAACAATATACTCTGTGCACTAGTAGCACATGTATTATCAAACTTTGCATAATCTAACCACCCATAGATACCACCCAAGTATATAATGTGCATCTAATGGCTATACAATATAGGCAAGAGGTGGCTCCCAGGGTAACAGATCATCCCAAATTTCCCTTCAATGAATATATTTATATCCCAGCTGTGTCTTCAACCTAAGTAATTGCCAATAAAAAATAATCATAACAGATCTTTTCCTACAAAAGTACATACATGCATGCATGCATGACCCAGAGGTCACTCAAATAATAATATTATTGTCTTGAAGCATGCACAAAGTATCAACATGAAAAAAGAACAGTACTGCTGAATCAGTACATTCCTAGCCCTTCAATCCTCTTTATAAATCTTGGCACTGAGATCTCAGACAGCTAGTAGACATTCCGAAAGTGGAAATTGTATCAAGAATTGCATTGCACAGTTACCACAATTTGATAAAATCAATAACAAACATTGCGTAGTAACTGTACCATTAGTCTGGCCTGCTACGACCGTCCCACGTGGGACGATTGTAGCAGGCCAGACTACTGTAACATTATTTCCGATCAGTCGCTGCAATGCTTGTCAAAGCAAATATACAAGCATACAGATTACGTACATATAGGATACAGTATCAGATTCTGTATAATTATGGTGCATATAGAATACAGTACTCTTGCATATGTATAATAACTCACGAGCTGATTTTGCTTCAAACATAATGTTTACCGAGAAATTCATCTCAAAGGTACCAAGTGCCAGGAGTCTGAAGGAAAAGTCTGAACTCCCTTCGTAAACTTCAACCAAGGATTGGTTAAATCTAATTTGAACTGCAGGAGAGAAAGAATAAACGAATTGCATGGAAAAAAAATCTTCGCAATTGCAAGGCCATATACAGATTGATATCAGGCGCTATACTACTGCAGCGTGCACGCGCGGTTTCGATCCGCACAGCGTGCAAGAAAGAAATGATGAAGGAATCATCCGTTAATGCGTTCTGGACTGTTATCGTGCTTGGAAAGTGGTCCAGGAATAAAGGCATGAGATGAGCGTTACTTTCGCTAGTATACATGTGACAAATTCCCTGCAAAAGTGTCCTTGTAGGGAGCTTACTTCGTAGGCACACAAAAAGAAACGAGGATAAAGCTGTAGGCGTAGCAGCAATCGCAGTGCATACCTCTAGCGTTTGCTACTGCTACACAGAGTAGCAGTAAGCCAAGGGTTCCTCTGTTGAACATATCCTTCCAATAACGGATCTTCACAAACTTCAGAAATGCTTGATCGGTTTAGGTAGCTGTGGGTTATAGCAGCTTCTGGATGCAAAAGGCTAGCAAGTCCAGGCCTTTTATAGACCTCGTAAGCATTGAAGTAATATTCATGAAGTGTTACTGTTGATCAAACCACCACACTTCCAATGTTCAGCAGCGATCACAATTATGCACCTTGGAGCCGTCCGGCGCCATTTTCTAGTCCGTACTACGCGCTGTAACGTAGCTTTACTTGTAAAGAATGTTATAAATGAATATACAGGGGGCAAAGAGGTACACATAATATATAGATAGCTAGTTCATGAAGTTCATGCAAGTGTGCATTACTGATACATAGTTAATCTGGCAGTTGGACCATGCACGATTGAAGGAGATACCGTCACTGAGTGGGTGGTGAGCCAACTTGAAGTAGATTCCCCCCGGCTCAGAAGCGTGGGGAGCAGATCTGGGGGGCCCTGATGCATACCACCATAGAATGCACAAAGCTGTGTGCTATTCAGCATCTGATACAGTTGATGACAGAGTTTCGAGATTATCCTTGCTTCTCAGAATCAGGTTTGTAAGTCCCTTGTAAGCATATGGTGCCGGGCTGATGGACTGGCCCTATCCTCCACTGAATGGGAACACAAGGGGAGTGAATGCACTGTGTTCAACTACTATGATCTTTTGTTTGTACACCCTACATTTCTCTGATTTGTGCTTTCTGACGATAGCAGGCATTGGTGGTGTAGTTGATTAAGAGGAGTGCCGTGTGGTGTGTATTGAAGACCCTCACATAAAACAGGTTACATATTTACTCTTGTCACAGTCAATGTCAAGTCTTACATGGTCCTTAGTGTCTGGTGAATGAACCATTCTCTAGTCAGGGGCTATAACAATGGTTCAATCAGGTATCAGGTATCAGGTATTCTTATTTAATCTGGGGAACCTTTAGCCAGAGGCTACTATAAGTGGCACCCAGAAAAGAAAAAAAAGGGGGAACAGGGACAAAGGCAAAACACAAAAGAAACACAGAGGAAGTACAAAGATTCCAAAAAATTTGAGATGCAGCAAAAGAAAAAATAAAATGAGAGATCAGAATTTCAAAACAATAATAATATTCAATCAGTTTTGGGGGATATAATAGCCATTGTCAATGAAATATATAATTTTAAAAGTGATTGGTGTGTAAAAAGACATGCATGTTGTGTACAGAAATACTGGGCTAATCATTCAAAAAGTGATTTTTACATATTCTTGTGAATACCCAAAAGTCTGCACAGCATCGTATGTTGTTTGGAAGAGATCGCCATATGGATGTGCCGACAAAACTAAATGCTTTCTGGCCAAGGGAAGTACGCAAACGTGGAAGATTTAATTGAGAAGTTGAAGATGCTCTAGTATTATACTGAGAAGTTGGAGTGGAAAAAAGGTTGCTAAGATAAGTAGGTGATTGTAAAGATATGCATTTGTATACGGTTTGCATGGGCCAAGTGAATTTTTCGTCTGGCAGAGAGAGTTGATATACCAAATTTTTTACGGGCAGAAGAAGCAGAATAATCTCTACGTTTGTGAAGGACAGTTCTACACGCAAAGTTTAAAAGTGTTTCTAACTGATGGCTTTCCTCTTTAGTGCATACAAACAGACCACACATTGTCATAATAGTCAAATAAGGGAAGAATGTATCATTTAAGGTAGAGAAGAAGAAGAGGCCTAGGGAGAAACCAAGAGAGGCGACGTAGAAGGCTGAGACTACGAGCAACCCTGTTACAAACAATCTTAATATGATCAATATCAATGCCAACATTGGCTAAGTCTCTGTAAGGAGTTGTGCGGTGATGTCCCTCATATTGTGACACAATGTAGGCATGGCTCCCTTGGGGCAATTAGGCATGGCATGCACTAAAGGGATGACCACAGTGGCAGTGAGAGGCAACTCATGTTGAGTTCCAGCTGTTACACAGTTTGGTTAAGAAGGGTTTCACTATACAATGGAATCTCCAAATAAAGGACACCTTGGGACAGGTCTACATACTTGTTCTTTGTATGGAGGTTGGCTTCTTTAGGAGGTTCAAAGTGTATTGGAACTATAGAGTGAAACCTCTGTTCATGCAAGTATCAGCTGTCATTATAATATACAGTGGGCCCTTGTTCTTCGAGGAATTTTAGCTCCTCAAAATTTTCAAGGAGCTAAATTATTCGTGGTTGGCCACCTTTGAAATATTTGTAGAAATAACTTTCGCAGGTCTGTTGTTCAACTGCTACCTACCAAATAGTGCACTAATTTTTCTCAGTATGCAAATTACACACTCATCCTTGAAAAACACGAAAGTTAAGCTCCTCGAAGATTTAGTGCTATATATGGTAATTAACAAACGTAATTGATATTTATGCGTGGGTGCTTACTTGATACTACACCCTCTGGTCTAAAAGTGTGCAATATACCTGCGTGCACGCTGCAAATACAAACTGTTTCCCTTTGATGTTGGCCACACTCATACAACAAATGCACACTATAGGAAGGATACAGAGTGAATGGATAATATTGTGTCAAATGTACATGCATACTATATCAGTATGCACATATGGTGGAACTTAGTTACAGTACCTGATTTAGAATTATACATACTCTTAATTGGATAGTAAATACTCCTTATTCTGTTCCTGTGTATACCTCATGTATATTATATACATAAACTAATCCTGCATGATAGTAAATATATATACCTCTGATAATAAGTACAGATTTAGTGTCCCCTTTGAGGTACATACTAAGTAAGTTTCACTGCACTAAATCAGATTTGTATGTGAACAATAATTGTTATTGCAAACTGTTTAATTATGTACAAATGTATGTACATGTATGCTGTACAAATATTAGCATAGTACATAACATCAGCATATAACAGTGCAACAGTGTAATTGTATGTACATGTTCATACGTGCATGCATTTATGTTTATACATGAATACATGTAAGTAAATGCATGTATTGTATGTAAGATTAGACTGTTGCATGCACTGTTACTGATCAAGTTTCAAATCACAGGTCTATGTTACAGTGTACTGTGTTAATTAATCATAAGTCAACTGATATCTGTGCCTGGCGCACAAATGTGCATTGAAGCTGTCAGTTCAGGTAAAGACAGATATAGGTCATTTGCATCTACATATACGTAAGTATAAACAACCTTCACCTGCATGCTTGCACTTCACAAGTCACGCAGTAACAAGATCTAGATCTAGATCTAGTCACTAGTCAGCTAGGGCCTCCTCCTACCTGCACCTGGTACAGATTGGTATGCTCTTGTGAGGAGCTAGGTATAAGGTTACTGAAATGCAGTTACACTCTTTGAAGTGCTCATTACATGAATCAGTACAAGTGTGAGATACATCACTGTGTGGACGTATTCGTGTGCCTACATATGCGTGCGCATGTGGGCACATGCATGATAGAAAAATACAATATGCTAACATGGGCCATAGTACTGCAATATGACCCATGTTAGAGTTCTATATGCAGGGATGATGCAATAACAAAAGTGGCCACCAATACTTTAGGACATGCAGACAGGGTTCTATCCAGTGGGGGGGGGGGGGGGGGGGAAGCTTCCACCCCAAACTCCCCAGCTTCCACCCCAAAAAAATTCCAACTGCAATCCAAAATACTATGGAATAGGCCCTACTTGAGTGTCAAAATTTACCTTGAATGATCTAAAATGGCCTCAAATACAACCTTGTATAACCAAAACACTCAAATTTTCCCTAGGGGGCATGCCCCAAGACCCTTCTAGTTAAGTACTTATACTCCTGCACTCCATAATATATCCGGTCGTGCACACACACACACACGCATACACACACACACACGCGCGCGCGCGCGCGCACACACGCATGCATGCACACACGCACGTACACACATATGTGTGCACATGTACGTATACACACAAGCACTCATTGTATTACTATAGAGAAGGCCCTATATTTGAGTGTGAAAATCAGCCTTGAATGGTCTAAAAAGGCCTCAAATGCAACATTATCTCACCTAAAACCTCGAATTTTCCCTGGGGGGGGGCATGCCCCCAGACCCCCCTAGTTTCATATGTATATAATACCCCTGCACTCCGTATATATACATATCTGCATGCACCTCTATATTATCACAGCACTGCATGTGTTTCATAGATGTCTAGGATACCACATAATACATGTACCTGCCCCCCTACTATACTTTGTAAGTACCCCCCCCCCCCCTATCATCACCCTACTATATACATACAATACATGCATCAAATCTATATGCATATCTTGCGCGCAGTCATTCACTGTAATACTCAAGCTTCCCCCCCCCCAAAATTTATTCCTAGATAGAACCCTAGCAGATATACTGCAATGATTCATCAATGGATGTGACTGCACCTCTTGTGGAGATTATAT
>CAUJGJ010000188.1:881670-906670 GCA_963170055.1 Halisarca cf. caerulea | reverse complement strand
ATGTTCAGCCTCTTGGCTATGGTTCTGTTCTGAACCAATGTACTAAATTCTCTGGGAAGGTGCTCAGCCAAGTGGAATATAGTGAACTCTTGAGACTTAAGAAGGTCTGCAGCACTACATGGATGACAACAGGTACGTAATGTTGTGGAAAATGCACTTGAGAAAGGTCATACAACATAAAGGCGAATATACACCTGCAGAGCACACATGCACAGAACAACCCTAATCATCCTCCTCCAACACATCTCCAAAGCCTTGTTGCGCACAGTCCAGACTGCTATTTCACCACGTTTGTTCAGAACTATGAAGTCACCAAATCAAGGCGGAGAAATAGAGATCTGGACTATGTCAGACTATCCAAAACCCACAAAAGTACAAAGACTGCAAGTTTCATGTACATGATGTCAGCCATTACCTACCTATTATGTAATTCTACCATTGACACTATATACTACGTAACGCAGTATATAGTGTCTATGATTCTACTCTTCACCTTATAGTAGCATACACAACCCGAGTACGCACTATACACAACATACGTATGTGGTAGATGCATCAAGCATTTTACACATATACGTGTGCATTTTCCACAAAACCAATTTCAAGAAACAAAAACTTCAAATTAAGATAAATGTATGACCATTAGTTGACATGATTTGTCGTAAACTCTAAAACATTTGGCTACTGAAAACCCTTCAAAAGGCACTTCATGCAACTATTCACTCAGTATGGGCTTCTCCAGGCACATGATACACATACATAGTACATACATCTGAAGATGGCCATGATGAGTGAAATGCTGTGCTGAATGGATTATTGCATGAAGAAAGTACCTGTTCATGTATCATAATCTAAGAAGTTAATTGGTGATCAGTTACCTTCTAGTGACACCATTTTCTCTGACTGGAATACCAAACTTTCTGCTCCACACATGTGGAGAATGTGACACAGAGCTGCAACAAATGTTGATAAAAGTACAGGATGAAATGGTAAATAAAAACAAATTTCAGCACATTCTATGAAATCACACAGTGACAAGCAAACACTACTGTAGTTGCAAGGGCCTTAGGCTTACTTCAATAAGTCCTTTCCTTCCTGAAGCTGTCTCTCCACACTCAAAAGCTTCGCATATCGTTGCTCACTAACACACCCAACTTCGTAGCCTGATAGGATTAGCAACAAAGTTGATAAGAGCCCAACCTCTGCCACAACAGAAACTTATACCTTTTCTTGTAAGCCTCAAATCAGCATTATCCGGTCTGAGAACTAGTCTATATTCAGCTCGACTGTAGCAAACAATAATTCATAACACATAACATGTGCATCAATCCTTGCTGTACTAAATGTGTGCAGATGCTATTTTTTGAGGATTTTCAAGGAATATTCTTACAAGGTGGGAAGTCAGATACTGTAAAAAATTGTCTACCAATTGATGTTCAGCACTGCCTCAGGGAGAGAGCCAATGGAATTCTACCACAACAAGCCTTGCAGCTATCTTGGCCCATTCAGCAACAGAAGGGATCTTAAATTTGCTGAGTTGAGGCAAGGCCCTGGTGCCACTCAAGATGAACAGCAATAATGGGCATTATACTTAGGGCTCGCTTCAATGCTTAAACTCATTATACAAATGTAGCCTTTGCTTCTTCTGACAATTGTTAAAGAGCCCTTGTATTGATGCTGAACATGTGGTGTGTAAATGCTTTCATTGACTCACTAGGAAAATTCATGACACTAAATTTTACAGATTCCTAGGTTATCAGTGAAACAAAAAAACATTCGGTAAAGTGCAAACCTCTGGGCATATGACAGTGAATGGGAAAAATTACCACTTTGATACAAACTAAGTTGGCACCATCCTTACCTAGTGAACATTCTGTAAGGTTCACTCGTCCCATTAGTTGTTAGATCATCTATTAGTACACCGATATACCCATCACTTCGATCTACTATGAAGGGTGGATTCTTTCTGGCTAGCAATGCAGCATTTATACCAGCAATTATACCCTATAAATGTACAAATACGTACATATATAGTAATACGTACGTATAAGTACAGTGAGAAATGAAACATACCTGATGTAGGGCATGAGCAAAGAGAACTTGAAGATATACTTGTATGCAAATATACATACATTAGAGGCCTTTTACAACTCATAACTACGTAGTAGTCTCATGGATCCCGAAGCAAATCTTTTGATTTATCTTGTAAACATGTGATTATTATACATGATTAGTTTTGCTATTCGTCATAGAGGGAGAGAGAAACAATTTCTAGCCTCACATGCCATAAGCTCCCTCAAAGCAAAATGGTAGCCTTGCAGGAAACTTCCTTCACCTTAGTCCTTGGTAAAAAAAATACCTTAAAAAGAACTTCAAAGCGAACAATACCAAGATTATAAAACAAAGTTCTTAGGCATATCCCAGGAAGACTCATGGGCATGTCACAATTTGGTAATCGTTTATTAAAAAGAATAAATTTGGAAGTATGACAAATTATTTCACCCAATCATGAATAAGCACTGAGATCAGGCAAAATTATGAGTTGCAAAAAGTCTCTATTAACTTGCCATAACAACACACAACATACTAGATACATGCATACCATAAATCATGTGCCATATACACATACAGTACATACTTGGGAGGCAGCTTCTTCGTATCCTGTCGTACCATTGATCTGACCAGCAAAGAACAATCCCTTGACTCTGTGTGTTTCCAATGTTGCTTTCAACTGCCGAGGATCCATGAAGTCGTATTCTACTCCATATCCTAACAATGAGAATATAACCACACACACACACACAATAGGTGTACTGCAGACTGTGTAGAGCACAAAGCTCACAGTGATCAAAAATGGAACATACACAAACACAGTACATGCTAAAATTTGAAACTTTTTCATGCACAATGTTTTCGCACAAATTTCATGAATACTCAACATCCATGAAAGATTATTACACAAAATATTGGGAATAATCCATACAAAGTTTATGAGCGGTACAAAAGGCTTCATTTGCAATTTCAAAACTCCACAAATGTAAAAATGTTTCCAAAGCATCAAATTCCTGAGTTGGCAATACTCCAAGTCAGCAAAAGGTTCCATTTCACATGACACACAACTTCCATTACCTGGCTTTAACACTGTGGCTCTCTCCAGACCTGCAATACACCGAACCATTTTCTTTTGCAAATCAGCAGGCAATGTACATGAGATGCCATTTGGATACACAATGTGAGAGTTGAGACCTAATAATGTAGAGATTATAGGATAATGGACACAATTGGAAAAAAGCATGATGTAAATTAAGTAAACACACCTTCTGGCTCCAACCACACTTGGTGGTTCCTTCCTTTAAATCGAAACACTTTAGACTCAATGGAAGGACAGTATCTTGACAAGAAAGAGAAGTGCATACCAATATTTGCACATTATACATGCAAAGGTTGAGGAAGATACTTCTAGTTGGGCAGGGGGGAGGGGGGGGGGGGGGGGGGGGGGGGGCACAGCTAGCATAGCTAATACATACATGCACATACGTATAGTATACCCCGTTACACTTCATGTTAAATATCATAATATTTACAACATCTTAGCACATTTTCCTATATCAATACAACACAATCAATGATTTGTACATTCACATTACTTCAATTTAAGATTTGATATAAGGTATGGTCATAGTAAGTTCTATAATTATGGTTTTGCATCACTAATGACTGAGTTAACACATCAACAAAATCAACTAGACTGCCAACTTTCCCAAAAATCACTCCTCCTTGTATTGACTGAAACATACTACAGTGAAACACTCTTAATAATTTCACAGATAAATTTAAGGAATATAGTTTCTAATACCCATTGTATACAAGCCAATGCATGTTATTTCAGACAATAGAATATTTCGGATGTAGGAATATTTTTTCCCGGTCCGAGGGGTATGCTATTAAGAGTGTTCCACTGTATTTCCACTAGGTCTAAAAAAAATCTGAGTCATAAGGCAAAACTAAAGCACATGCATGTGGCTGAGAAAACTTGATCACATAATCATCATTGTGCCATCTACAAATGGTATCTAGAAAAATGGCCACCAATTTGGTGCTGTTTGCAGCCCTTATTTGTATCCTTAAATTTTCCCTAAATTGTGATAGAAAAGCTTTTTAAAACTCAATAAAGCTTCATTTATAAAACAAAGGCTACTAACATGCACACTTATTGCTCAAATTTACAGTATGTAAATATTGTGAATTATTTGTGTTTATGATTTTATAGGTCTTCTAAAGTTTGTGCTAACGAGGTTTACCCAGCCAATGCTTGCATGTTCACTAAATTCAAACCACATAACTTTAATGTGAATGTCTACCTGTAGTTCAACTCAGTGCACATTTAGTATGCATACATACCTTGGGCCTACAACTTCTTCCTTGATATGTAAATTTAAGTGAGTGTTCTGTTCAATAATCTCATGAGCAGCTGCGTTAGTGTGAGTCAAGTAGCACTTTCTCTGTTCATCCACCTTCAAATGCAAGACAAACAAGCAATACTTAGGTAAAGGCTATTCAATAGGTGAGACTATAACACATACAGGAATGGTCACTGCTTCATTCATGAAAGAAAAGGGAGTGGGTGGATTGTCTCCTTTCTGAGGTGTTAGTGCATCATAGTTGATTGTCCGACCATCCAAACGAGGAGGAGTACCTGTGTATATGTATACGTATATAAGACTCCAAATAATAATAATAATAGGCTACTATTAAGGCCCCCAGTATCCCACACACTTGCTCACACACACGATCACACATTAAATTACATTAAATCGAATTAGAATTTGTTTGGTGGCTGCAGTAGGTCATCTTCTCTTCCATTCCCAGGCTGGTGTCAGGGGAGTGCAGGTAAAAAAAAAAGCCAAATGCATGGCAAACAGGATTGATGGTGCCCCTGCTCTTTGCTTAACTTCCAGGTGCTAACCTACTGAGCCACCAGCACCCCCCAAATACTGTTGTGGTAGCTATGTGTATAGGTATACTACATAGGTATATTGCATGCAGAATGGAATACTATTGTGTTCTTTGATGCAAACAGTTTTTCATGCTTCAAAATCTCTGTAAATGTACATGGGTGTATGGAATATACCGAGGAGATTCCCATAACTACTAAGGTACAGTAAATTGTTGCACAACACACACACACACACACACACACACATAATTAGCGCTTTAATTATCGCGTAACTTTACATTCATGGTTCTTGCAGACAGGAAGCCATCCATGAAACTTTATACCTATGAAAATTCAGTTCAGGCTCTTGTGCAATGGCAAAACTGGCTGTCCATAAACATAAAAACACAAAAATTACTAAAATCCAAGATCCGCAAAAGTTTCCCCCCATGAAAATTGAAGCGCATATGGTATTGCAATTTGCTCTGACATTGTGGTGCTGATGTGCACATCTCTGCACTAACACAGGACAAGAATGCACAAAAACACTTTGAGATTCTAAAACAATGTGAATGCAATGCACTATAATCATAGCCACACACAGTCAATTCATGAAAACACATTGACCAGCTACCTGTTTTTAATCTTCCTACAGTAAATCCCAGGTTTTCCAAAGTCTCTGCCAATGCAACAGATGGTTCATCACCCATCCGACCAGCTGGTCTCACATCCAAACCTACATAGTAATATACAAATATTACAAAATACACAGACTTCATTGAATATTCTGCAAAAGTTTATATATACAAAAAAATCATGCCCACACAACAACTTTTCCTATGGAGAATGGCAATAATATTGAGAAAACACACTCGCAGGACATAACTATGCACAGATGCATCCAACACTGAAGCACAGTCACAACACATTGAATATTACCAATGGTTATATGTCCTCTCAAGAAAGTTCCCGTTGTGAGAACAACAGATTTCCCTTGAACTGCAATACCATTCCCTATGTACAGAAGATATGCTCAGACATTATCTTGGACCAAACAGCATGGATGTAGGCTTTGTGCATACCAAGAAGAACACTATTAATTCTGTGATGGTTTCCATCTTTGATAATAATCAAATCATCAACTGAACTTTCAATTATACTCAGATTCTTAGTACTAGAAATTTCCTCCTGCATATTCTGTCGGTATTGATCGCGATCAATCTGCGCTCTTAGACCCTGCATATCACATGCGAATGAAGATAGATGGATGGACACATGAGATAAAAACGGATAGAAAATCACAAGAATTTAAAAAAAGATCGGCTACAAGAAAGTACAGCACATACTTACGTACATACACGTACATTAAATAGTATTTGTGGATGCAAATAAAACCCATAATTTTTTTGGGAAGAACCTGGCATGTAGGGATGAGCGATACTGTCCAACAAAAATTCACGACTATCACGATAATCGTACAGCACTGGAATCCTAAAGTGCATGTGTAAATGCAACAAACCACATGAAATTCGGGTACACCTAACCAAGCATTATGCTGACACTTGAATTGGAAATAGATAATAAACAGATATGTGCAATGATTATCCCAACAATCACAATGTCAAAATTACTGATGAAACGATTATCATTGGAAAAATATCACAATTATCATTGGTATCACGATTGTTGCCCAACACTACTTGCATGGTACACTGTAGTGCACATACCCAAACAGCTGGACCTTTCCTGGTATTGAGAACACGAAACTGGATCCCAGATTTATCTGAGAGAAATTTAGTAACAAATTATACCATTATCACAGCTGAATTTCACACATCAAATGTAGGTATATAGATTATACTAATCTCTACTACATATTATCATTATAAGCTGTTATCCTCAGTAATACCAGGCTTACCACATATCCGGCCACACACTCCATCTAGTGCATCAATTTCTCTCATGAGGTGCCCTTTTCCAATGCCCCCAAATGAAGGATTGCAAGACATCTCACCTACAGCAAACACATATACATCAGTAATCGCTACATCAATTGGCAACACTTAACCCAGACTACTGTAGAATTTGTTTGACTTTTAATGGTGTGCTCAGATGGCCAACTGAAAGATTGGGTCAGCAATGCCAGACTAGACACAGGACACACTATCTATTAACCACACTGCAAGCATAGTGATCCGGGATACAAAAAAAACCTTGGATTTAAGGAATGCGAGCTATCACAGACCTTCTAATAAGCATACATAGTGATTAAATATTTCCAGACAGTGTCAAGATAGTGACTAATGCGGGATAATCTACACTGTCACACTCGATGCACACATCTCTTTTGGATGTACGTAGCCATAGCATGGCTAGTACGAGGGCTAGCATGAGAGCCATGTTCGCACAATGCGACATTATACACAACAACCAATAGGATTCAACACACCAATTGTTCCGAACTTGTGAGTCATTAGTAATGTTCTGGAGCCCATTCTAGCGGACGCTGTAGCTGCTTCAGTGCCAGCATGCCCTCCACCAACCACTATCACATCGAACAATTCTCTATTCATCGTTTCAGTATCTGCAATTACATTTGATTGACGAACTCCCGTGTGTCTTTGAATCCATCTCCTCGGTAAGATCAATGACAATATTCTTGAACTACTGTGATATCTGCAAAGCATCGTTTAGTCGTGAAATTCTACGAAGTACTTTCTGCAAAGCGACCGAGTGGTCCACGGCGAGTGCCAGTACAGTTTAGTGCGGGGATTTCCCTTTGATACTCGCGCCAACAAAATTATTGCGCAATCTGTACGGTACACCACTCGATTGGCAACTGGCAGGGTCGAGTATCAACGCTGGTATACTGGATAGTAATTTCCATGCCCTCTGCACTACCTCATGAACTGCACTGAGAATGTCACTGTATGGTAGACAGTACAAATACTTCTGATAATAAACATTTTATATTGCCATTGAACTAAACCTCACGGTAAATCTGTTCCCCTGGCCATGGGAACTTATCATTACCAAACCCAAATCAACCCCATAATGCCTCAAAGATTTTATTGAAGAAGTGCCCACAGGGCAATAGATTTTGATAGGAATAAATTCCGTGCAACACACCCAAGTTCTACTGTCTGCTACAGCGTGTAAAACCTAAGTGTGGTCGTTTATACTTAAATTACCGGACAAAAAACAACATACAGTTTCAGATAAACTATCAGTTGGTACAATTATATTATAAAAGCCTCATGCAGCAAGTTAGTCACCCTCCTTCGGCTGTGGAGTTGGAACAGAGGTGAATCCAAGACCTAAACCTCTCCCCATGTGTGTTTGGTATCGAGACATTTCATACTGTCTCTCCAAGTCCTCCAAGGTTTTCTCATGCTGTTGGGAGCTCTCAACTGGTGGTTTGATTTCAGCAACTGTTTTCTCTCCATCTTGAATGCCCATTAGTCGCCTAAACTTTGCTTGTGTAGAGCCACCATCATCTCCACTGAAAGAAGCACCTCCCCACTGATTCCCACTGACATTGGCACTAGTGCTCTCCTAAGCAGCAATATACAGAGAACACACACAAGTTGTTAGTGTTTCCTACACTGAACTTCTGAACACATGTAACAAACAGATACAGTGGAATCCTTATCAACCAGTCCCTCAAGTTTCATGATTAGAGGGTTTCACTGTGCACAAAAACTTCCACAAAAGATTCACACAAACCAAGACAACTACCAGAATATGCAAATCAAGTACACTCACACCACCCATCCGAACACACACCTCTTTCTTTTTGCTCCATAGTAGTTTCCTCTTCTCTTCTATGGCTTGTGCCTTGGGGTCCACCATTGGCTGGATTGGCTGTTGGTTGGGCAGCTTAGCTGACACTCTTTCCGCAGCAGCTTTAGCAGCCGCTACCCTCTCCTCTGGAGTCAAATCTAAAGCAGGTCCAAGAGCTCAGAATAACTACACAAAATTTAGTAAGATGCATACAGTGCAGATACACTGGTAACAACTATAATATAGCGCCATTTACATAACCATCAAATTCTACTTCACAGACCGTTCAGGTTTTTCACTCTAGTACGTACAATGTGCGGACATGTGTAAGAGCCATGTACGTATATATGATGTGAACTCCCATAAATACATGCATAAGATTCATAACAGATAAATTATAATCTGATATAAATTAGTAAACTATGTTTTGTTACCATATCAGTCATTGAGTTGGCAGATTGGAGTAAACTCACAGCACCTGCTGCATCAACCTTTAGGAAGCCAAAAGTTGGGCAACTTAACCACACCTCAAGAAAGAGTTGAAGAAGATTAATAGACATTTCTAATAGGATAGCACCCAGTTAAAAACACTGGTCTTCTCTACAGTCATACAAAAAGCTACGTTAGCAGAACATCAAGGTCTACCAAGTGTTTCCCCTCCATGGTATTGAAGTACAACCCAGGGACGGCACGGCCAGTATGGCTGGTCCAATTTTTGGTTTACTTGTATCCCTTTTTTAAAGTTAGTCCAAAATCTTCAGAGAAATAGTTCCTTAACTTTGCAACAGTACTCACTGTACACCAAAGACAGCCTATCGATGTACCCGTCATGCAGCGTATAGATTCTGCCATTTTTTTACCACGTGTTGTGTGATCGATTCATAGCTCGATTCTGACTAGGCTAGTTGGGACGCCACGGTGTGGGAACAGCTTCAGCGACCAAGAAGGGCACTAAGCAGTCATAAGACAGAGGAGCAGGACTCTCTGCATCAGCCAGGATAGTCTTACTAATATCCAAAGCAAAATTTGGAACTTGAATCGAAGCTTAAATTATTCTTCCTTTGAACATACTTGGTTTCCATCATGGTCTTGACTTCCTTACATTAACTGTTTGCTTTCAATGATGACTCAAGAGAGATTAAACCATTCAATGATATTGCCTTGTGAACATGCAATATCGATAAAATGCCGGGGTAATCTCCCTTGACTCATTTACTGAATTGCCTAAAGTAGCAAAATTAAGGTACTTGTTAGCTAAAGCTCACATAGAAAACAGCTGCAGGTTTCGGTAAATGTTGAGGAAAAACTATATTGTATATTATTACATTACATGCATACTGTAAGTATACTCTATACATCGCATGCATGTGACGTATTGAGTATACAGCATACACGCAAATTTAAATGTTGACCGTAGCCTGACCACCTTTAAAGAGCTGGTGCCACCTCTGCAACCTATGTACAAAGATTGCTCCCACTCACTGGCAGGTACTCCAGGGACCACTGCACCCATACTTCCAGCCATAGCAGTGCTCCTCAGCCAGTCCAGTGCTGTGGTGTCCGTAACATCCAGTGAAGTCCCAGGAGAAGTAAGAGGAGCAGTGAAGCTATCTCGAACCATTGCCTCTACAGAAAAACACACATACGTATATATGATATATAACCAAGTTGACACAGCAAATACACACAGTCCCAGGGCACCCATGTTGTGACAAGAGCAAATGATTACAGTGCAATTCATATTTCTACAACGAACTGCCCCAAGACTAAGTAGAACTGCTACCTAAAACCCAATTTCTACATTTGAATAGGCAAAACCTTCTAGCAAAATGTCACCATGACTGATTTGACATCCTGCCAAACACAAGCACTTGATTAGATGACATGTACGTATGTATGTATGTATGTTGTTAGCACATGCATATACATGTATACATACAATACTGTATATGCAACACTACATGAACTTACTCGGCTGTGGAGGAATTTCTCCTACAGTGGGTGTGATTGGGCCACGCCCTCTACCACCACCTCCCCTCCTTGGTGGACTTCTAGATCTTCTCCTTCTATCCCTACAAAATATGTAGATTAGTGCATCAATCTGGTCTCAATTGAATTGACTCTATGTGTGCAACAATCCAAAATCTAGTATCTAAATTAGCAATACTTTATTCGACTGGTTGTTGATGCCCAATATAACAAAATGCAACAAAGGAGAAAAAACTAACTTGTGCTTGGTGCATGTGGAGCAAAGCTCATAAAGGATTCCTCTCTGCCCACCACACACCCACCCCTCACACACATTGCAATGCCATTTTATGCCAAAACATCAGAAGACATCTTCCTTGGCAATCACAGACATTTACCTTCTGTCCGGGCTAAACGACCGTGACCTTGATCTCCGTCGGTATCTAGATGAGCTGTGCCTGTAACGGGAAGGTGATCGTGAACGAGACCTTGACCTCCTTCTTGAAGACTTGGAATGACTGTCTCTATCCCGGTGTCTGTGGGAGTGACGATCATATCCGTGCTTCCGACTGTCACTGTGGTGATGGCTGCCAGAATGACTGTGCCTGCGACTTTTCTCCTCCCCCTTTCCCTTGTCCACATGTACAGCATCTCCCTTTAATAGGAGGAAGATTGTTCCAATGACATACTCCGTTCTACTTTACAATGTAACAAAAACATTCAATATCTACGCATACATTTCCCTTTTACATTAATTCATATACAATTGCAACTTATACAAATTAGTAAACTACATTTTGTTACCATATCAGTTAATTTTTGCAAGGTTTCGGAAATATGACGACACTTCCAATAAAAAGCTTACATTGACAAGTACTTGCACACTATGTACTTACTGGGGAATCGGAATCCGACGAGTAAGGTAGAATGTTGCCAGAGCCGCCATTATCGGCCATTTTTCTCAAGTCGTAGGCTCTAGTTGTGGGCGGAACCCGTCAGACCAAAGAGGAATTTACTCGAATGCGACAATCGGATCGGAGTTCCTCCCTCGTTCCTGCATGACCCTCGTTGCATCTATGTTCTAACCATCAAGCAAGCTTTATGGTACAGATGTATGCTCAAATTCCCAATGATTGCATTGTAAGTATGCGACTTTACTCTGACTCTCCCACTTTGTTTTACCTAGTCCTAGAATTACTTACCTGATTTACTTTGCTTTGTAGGATTGGTAGCCATGCTGAGTAATGAACCAGAGAACGAAACACCACGGAGAATTGCCCTCCGTAGGAACCGTGTTCAGTGGGAATCAGATATGCCGCTGGGCGTCATCATGAGTAAGCTGCAGGCCGAGGACCTGCTGCTCGACTTTGAATATGCTGAAGTTACGACGAAACGAAACATTATGGACCGTCGTCAGATCGCAATAGACTACTTTTTGACGAAAGATGAGTTGAGTATACAGAAACTGAATGATATTGTACAGAGCTGCCCCGGGTACAGCCATTTGGATCTTCGTATAACAACTCCAGTTGTCACCAGCAGGTTTCTGAGAGTTTGTAGAGATCTAAAAGATTTCTGTCGCTTTGGCTACCCCATCCACAGGCAGTTTCCACCTGTATTTCCCCCCAACCACAACCATTCGGAACCTATGGAAATGAACATTTCGAAACGCAACTACGGTGATGATGGTGAAGGTATAGACAGCGGTGAAATTACTGGTACTTCGGTAGATGATGTAGTGAGTAAAGCTGTTAGAATGCAGTCGTCTGCTGATCTTCTATCAATGCTCAATCAGGAAACAGCACGTGAAATAATAATTGTTGAAGGAGTAGCAGGCATAGGGAAATCGTTTCTTGCCTTTAGAATAGCTCAGGAGTGGGCATCCAATGGGTTGGATTCCTACGTATTGGTTGTTTTAATAGAGTTACCTGGGAAACAGGCAGCACAGTTTAGCACTCTTGAGCAACTTCTCAAGTATGCACACGGGCTGCAATCCAGTCATGATGTTAAGACTGTAGCAGATGAAATCAGGCGGAGAAGGGGAAAAGGTGTGCTTTTCCTATTTGATGGCGCGGACGGTGCATCAAATCTGTTCACAAAAAGGTCTGCCACATATTTTTGGAAGCTGGTGTCTAGGCAAGTGCTAGAATGCATGTATTGCTCTGTGTTGATCACTACACGGCCTACAGTCACTTTTGACCTGCGAAGAGTAGCCACCCTCCACATAAATATTGATGGTCTTAGTGATCAGAGTGTAGAGAATATTCTGAGCAAGTGGGATGCTCGGGGACGCCAGGTATCTACACAGTTGTACAACCACGCTTTTCTTAGATTGCTGTGTAAGGTGCCTCTGTATCTAGGAGCAGCCATACACTGTTCTCACATAGGAGCACCAGCCAACATCACAGACCTGTTTGAAACCTTCACTGTATCACTTGTATTGCAGCGCAGCAGCGACGGTGAAGGGTTAAGGTTTCATCACCTATCTGCAGAAGATCAATCCTTGCTTGTCACAGCTGGTAAAGATGCATACACCATGATAACGAATGGTGTGTATACTTTTGAGAAGGCAGACCTAAGCTCTCCTGAGATAGTTGACAAGCTGCGCACATTGTCTCTTCTCACATGTGATGTGTCGAGTGCAGGCAAAAATCTCCAGTTTACACATCAGATGTTTAAGGAATTTCTCTCTGCATTGTACCTTTCAAAATTGACGGGTGACGAATTGAGAACATGTCTGGAGACTGACATCTTCCTTGCATCTGATGGACATTCCCGCTTTGCCATCATTTTTCGTTTCCTTGCTGGTCTCACAAAATTGACTTCTCAACCATTTCAAGACTCGAGTCTTAGTCTCAGCCAATTTCTCAAGCCTGACCCAATGAAGAACCTACCGTGGACACTCAAGCTGCAAAATTTCATCACCATACTCCACGGCGTGCATGAATCGCAAAACCAAGTTCTATTGAATCAAGTGATCATTCCTTTTTGTCAAAACCATAGGTTCTTTCAGGAAAGGATGGTAGTGCTGAGAATCCCCGTAAGCCACTTGTATGATGCGTTGGACTTCTCCACTCTCTCCTATGCCATCAACCGTAGCACCATTCCATGGGCTGTGACTCTCAACTCCTGCAACGTATCCAAAGAAAATCTGGGTATGCTGTGCTATGAGGCCATTGCTGGTAAAGGACTCAAAGAAATAAAACTCGATGAAGCCACTGTCACCGATTATGGTGTAGATTCCCTGTGTGCATTTTTCAGGTTTTACCAGTCCTGCTTGTGCTCAATTTCCCTTGTAAAACTGGGTGGATGTTTTCCAGATCAAATGTTCAATGGGCTTGCTATGCACAATCTTCAAGTCCTGGAATTGCGCAACTGCAATCTAACATCTGAGTCAATCACTGCAATTTCTCAGTGTGGTGTGGTGTCTACATTGTCAAAGCTGACAATATCTGACAATCCCGGTATTGCAGAATCTGTCTCTGTATTATTGGACACTCTGTTACGGAACTCCTCGCTTCAGTTCTTGGATGTTGGCCATTGTGAACTAGGCTCTACTGGTACAGCAGCTCTGACTTCGTATACCAGAAGGAGCAATTTACAGCAACTCTGGTTTGAAGATAGTACTCCAACTGTTAGTGACATCAGTGGACTTCTTAATGTTGTACCATCAAGCAAGTTGACCAAATTGCGTTTGGCTGAGCGTTTTCAAAAGCGATTTTCTGAGAGGCAGAAAATTGGAAATTGTGAAGTGGTTTTCGGACTTGGTGTTGCCGAGCTGATAAGCACAGACCAGATTGATGGAGGACAGAGAGCATCTTTCTTCAATGGAATCAGAAACTTTTTTGGTTTATAACTTGAGCCGTCAGAATTGAACGATCTGTGCCTGACAATGCACTTTTGTATAAGCAAGACTTAATTAGTGTAGAAGTATATGTTTTTAACATTGTATGAAATTGATGTAAGATTGCACGCAGACTATGTTTAGTATTTTCAACTAAAGTGTCATGTACATATACTGTATTCGATTTCAAGATTAAGTATTGCAAAAAATATTGCAATAATGTTATTGTAATAAAAATTATGTACTATTGATACACTAAGTTCTCTTTACAAATTTGAATTCCATGATTGTGTACCTGTAAAGATTGTTAGTATAAACTCATTCGCAAGCAAAAATAGAAGTTATTTCGAAGTTTCATGCAAAACTATAGAAAAATTCAGTACATACGTACAATAATATGAAAATCACACACATGCACATGCACTCATAGATGGACACTGACACGTGCACTCAATATATTATTATTATTCACACATGCATATATGTGTGTGATGGAAACAAAAATGTTAATTTATTATAATATATTATGCAGTGTTGGATATGGTGGTGCTTATTATAGACCAACATTTGGCTCCAGCACCACCCACATTTCCCAGTGTACACACATGAAGGTTCTGAAGAGCTGTGGGCATATAGTGTTGGATATGGTGGCGCTAAGACCAATAATTGGCTTTAGCACCACCCACATTCCCAGTGGACACACATGAAGTTTCTGAAGTGCTGTGGGAGAATATTTGTAGTTTTGGATATGGTGGTGCTACAACCAATATTCGGCACTAGCACCACCCACATTCCCAGTGGACACACATGAACTTTCTGGAGTGCTGTGGGCGTATTTGTGTAATGTGGCCAGAAACCTCACTAATATTATTCAACACTTGCTGGTATATACTGCTACATGTGAATCCCCAACACTATAACCTGTATATAATCCTGCTTGACTATCAAACACTGTCATTCATGCATGTTTTATCCAACATGCATGTATGCACACTATATCGATCATTAATTGTATGAGGAGGATTCCTACATCAATCCGCAGCACATATGTACTGTATAATGTGCTGCACATGCGGGATGTAGGAATTTGCACAGTGTGCATTCAGTCCAACTGAACTCTGTCTAGCCCTATACGTACCCGTTTAGCCTCATGTATGTGTAGCCCTATGCTTGTCTAGTCCTATATGCCTGTCTTGCCCTTTACCCACCTAGCCCTGTACCGGTTTTGCAACTTACCCTTGTTCCAAGTGTTTTTGGAGAATCCTTTTTTGATAATGGCTTTTTGCACGATCCTGTGTCAATCCTACATCCTTCTACCATTTTAAAATGGTTTTTATACACCCTTTATACAGTACATGAGGCATGTACATACACAGGGACGAATGATCGAGGAGTACTTATATATTCTATCCATGGAGCATATGACTAAACTAGGTTACAGCAAGCTAACTTGACAGTATAATATATAATATAGTATACAACTGATATAACAGATATGTATGAACATGCAGAATTATTAGAAAACTTAATACATTGTTATTAAAACAATTATAGCGAAAGAGTATGCATTGATGCCTTTGGTAATACAGGCAATTATCATCATAAATACTAATTACATAAACACGAAATTAAATAACAATAATATATTTGAATTAAATCTTAATCATTGAAATTCACTTCATTTTGGCTTCAAATGAGGGCTACCATAGGGTGATCCCTTGACAAAATCTTTTCGAAATATAATTGGGCTGCCAGTGAATGGGCTACTAGTTCCAGTGTTTGGACCTTCACTCATGCTTCTGGAAATAAGCGGACTAGCACCTGGCTTTACACCAGGACCAAATATCTTCCTGCTCAACTGAGGGCTGCCAAGGGGACTGCTCTCAGGCTTCCTGACCACTGTAGGACTACTGCTAAAGTCTACTTTCCGTGATACTTTGGGTGAGGATGACTGGGGACTTCCTGGCATAGGAAAGCTTTTGGGTCTACTATCAGGTATACTGTGGAAAACCTGGTCTTCATCACTGCTGACATCTTCACTGTCAAGGAAGTCAAACCTGCGTGCATAGGGATAAAAGTATTCTTTGTAATACATAAGCACACTACACATTTACGGTGGTGAATATCAGGAGATAAATATAGGTTTCTCCCTATGTCTGCATGATAGCAAAACCACTGATGCTGGTGGTGATGTTATTTTACAAGCAGTTCATTATTATGTACAGAGGAATTACCTAATCGGGCACCTCTATAAACCAGCATTTGCCTTAACGGCCAAGATTCTCTGGCATAGACCATTAATTTTTACCATACAAAGTGACCTCTACAATCCAGCAACCTGCTAATCTAGCACTGCTCTTCACTCCTCAATGGGTGCTGGATTATACAGGTTCTGCTGCACAGCAATACAATGTCATTAATATGTACCTTTCATCCATAAGCTGATCCATGTTCTGAAACAAGGGGTTTTCCCACATCCCTTCTTGCATTTCTTTTAGCTCTTCTTCTGAAATCTACAATTGGACAATGGAGACACTTATTTAGGGAAATAATTTAAACTGTGCCTTTTTGTAATGCAGGAAAATCTCCAATAGTGGACACTCCAAGATAAGAACAGCCTCTCTACAAAGGGTACAGCTTGACGTCCCAAAATATTTCTTTCTAAGAATCTTATAGTTCCACTACATTTTGAACCTCCCAAAGAGGACAACCTCCTTACAAAGGACAAACGAGGCTGCCCTAAAGTGTGCTTTGTTCAGACATGCCACTGTAAACACTGAGTGATGTCTTTCTTTCATATTTTATTTGACAACTTAACAACATAGGATAAAACAAAACAACATGTCTGATGCAAAGAAAGAATACTAATTGCATTTCAAATGCTTGAGAAACGCATCCTCAAGTTGAACTTGTGCACACAAAATCCATGGACGAGACAAGTTTACTCACCAGTGGGTTGTCCAGCCTGTTAGCCCAGTACACTTCATTGTATGTTAGCTCCTCTAGTGGACCTATACTTATACCCATGTCCTTGCTACTGGATCGTAGCACGTGAGGTAATTGACTCTCAAACTCCTACAGAAAATAACATTTTGCAATGACCGGCTTTAGGTTTTTACATCAATGTGAAGAAAGCTCACTAAGTCAAACTGGTAGTACTTCTTGTTCTTCACTACGTCAGGAACATCAGCACTCAGTTGGAAATGACCTATGGGGAAAACATAATACATACATGCGAAGGAAACGCAACAGGATGACACGGTTCACAATTAATAACACGTACTGCAAGTACACTAGTGACTGGCTTGCCCAACTCTTATTTACTATTTAATTTACCTGAAAAAATATACTTATATATTCTGTATATTTTCAACAGTACTAACTTACACATATGAACAGTCAACTAAGGACAACATCCTCTTCCATAAATACATGTGTTAGGATAAGCCAGAATCTCTGGACAGGAAACCTTTACATACATTACATCATCACACAATAAGTACATATCTATACTGTATGTAAGTACTGCAATAACTTCATCATACAATTAACATTAAATTTTGCATAAACTATTTGATCTAACTAAAGGGTAGTGATTACATTTAGTTACCTTTCAGGGAATCATAAAGCACTCCAGAGTACTCTGGAACATACAGCCGAAGAGTTTCCCCAATAACTGTGTCTCGTGAACAGAAGGTTAGGGATACTTGTTCAAGCTGTTCATCCTAAAAGATGACAAAGATTGTGCAAACAGAGACTCCATCGATAATGTGCCCATTAGCCAACAACTAATGCACAATAAAGCTGGCACCAACGAATGATATACACATATTACGGCACTTTGGGGTCTTCAGAAATATCGTGGTATCTTTTTCCCATGAAAATTGATATCAAATGTTGAGTACATAGTATTTACAACCGTATGCAATGAACATTCACCACCATGGATTGGACAAAGGACAATAGCTTCTAAAATTGCACTAACCCTTGCTGAAATCTAAAAGATAGGGAGCTATGAACAAGCAGGGCAAAGCAGAGGAAAGCCAAATGGAGGACCACAGCAGTTCTGATGTGCAAATCGATTATTTAACTTGGGCATAGATAGGGGTGAGAGACTAATTGAACCATCACTTTGAAGTTCACCTGACGATAGCCGGACCCCCAACTAAGTGTAGTTACGTCTGATAAAGCATGGACTAACAGGGATGAAGAATGCACATTGGAAAACACTACTACAAACCCCACCTGTCAACACAATGATAAGTAGTGCCTCATCTATATGATACATCCAGGTTGTACCAATTACCAACACAAGAAACAATGATTTTTATATACACAGAATGCAGACACTTACATGCTCGTACTTCATTACATCTTCAAAATTTCGACAAAATGACTTTTTACCTCGATATGGAAAAAAATGTACCTGAGCAAAAGAATAACACAAACAAACACACACGCACACTATAATTAGTTTTAGTTAAACTACTGTAGTCAAGACTTCACTTTACCTTTTGCTTGGAAATTGCAATCAGTCCTTTTTCTTTAGTATCATGATTCATACAGGACAGAAATTCCATACCAAAGAGTGGTAAAGTTGACCACATCTTGATAAAACAACACTTTGCATCAGTTCCAGACATTCCTCGCAAGTTAGCATGATGAGCTGAAATATCCTTACACATAGCCTACACAGAGAAAAGTACTATTGTTACTAATATTATATGCAATTTTCATTTGCTACAATACTATGTATATTATGCCACATTATCAGAGTGGGAAATTTACATTGGGGGAGATTTTTACAAAGGAAAATTTCACTACTTCACACAAAATGCAGCCTTTGTGGCATAGATTTTGCAATACTACCAGTAGTTACCATTTCTGATGCTTTACCAGGTTTTGTGAATATTACAGACTTGTCCTGTATACATGTATAAATTGGAGCCTACTTTGCCTCTCCTTGATGAGCCACCATTTATAGTGATCAGGGACTAATAAAAATAGCAGTCGATCAGTACAAAAATAAATTTGGTGTAAAGGGTTAATGATCAAGATGATAGAATGATGGAATGATGATGATAGAAGATGATAGAATTAATGATCAAGCTATAAATTGTACAATAAACCTTTATGAAAACATCTGTCGTACTACAGTTTGAAGTACCAACAGCACTGCATGGCTTACCAACTGATACAATAGTTTATAACCATCTTAGTAAACCACAATTGGCTCACTTTATGGGCTATGAAAATCATGAATTCTACAAGATTGAGCCAAAGCTCATCTTAAACAAGACCTAAATTTCGATCCATACAACATCAAGGAATACAATAACACACTGATCCAATTGGGAAGAATAGGGAAGCCATCACTACCCAAGTGGTGGTGCATATGCTATGCCATATTCTGTACAGTAACAAAACAATAATTCTACCTTAACCCATTTAGACAATACAGAAATACATAAACCATGATGACACTCACTTTGATTTTGCACTTAGGTGGAGCTATTAGGTTCCGAAAGCTGAGGTAGAATTCTGGAGTATGTCTGTCACATTAAGCAAACAGAAGAGCTCATATTATCACAATATTTTCACACAAATTATATCAGCTAACAAGTGCAGCAATGTCTTACCATGCTATTCACAATATAATCAGTCCACAGAATAAGTACTGTGCAAACATGCAAGCATGCATGCATGCATGCACACACACACACACACACACACACACACACACACACACACACACACACACACACACACACACACACACACACACACACACACACACACACACACACACACACACACACACACACACACACACACACACACACACACACACACACACACACACACACACACACACACAGAGAGAGAGACACACACACATACACACACTCACACACACAGTACACACAGAATACAATCAGAGAATAACACAAACCAACATTTTTGGGTCAAAGTCCTTTTTCAAAATTTGACACATCAAAGCTGAAAGAAATCCCATTTCTTCTTCAGTACATAAGAGTTCTCCCGTAAGGTACATAACACTGTAAGAAGCGCATGCAAATATTTCAACATACGTATAATGTAAACAAGGAATATTATTAAATTTTACTATGTGAATGCCCTGCGTGCAACACCACATTTTACCTTGCTTGCTTGAACAGTAGCTCCACGTTTCTTGATTTCCTGTCCAAATCCATGTGATAGTAGAACCTGTACATCAGTATCACCTCATCATCTTCATTCACCTCCTGAATCAGCAACGGCAGAGAAGGAACCCGTTGCATGACAACAGTAGTGAAAAGTGAGTACAAATTACAGCCTACAATTTGATCTTGATGTGTCACATTTGGGAATGTAATCAACATCCACAGATGTAAGAGATATGAATAGTCACATTGTTTGTGTACACACTCACACAAATACAAGCTATGCAAAGCAGCTGACACTGTGTGCACATACAGCTACCTAGACTTCATACATGATTCAGAGTTTGAGGCTGATTCCAGCGGTTTTGACACATAGCTAGCACATTTCAGTAGAGTGTGTGTAACTGTTAAACAAGGCATACAAAGAGCTAGAGACTAAGAATAAACAGTACAAAACAAATTGTGACTACTAAATACACCTCCTTATATCCCTACAAGATACACAAAGAGCTAGATTCAAATATAAAAGATTTGGACTTCTATCAGTGTAGGGCTGGGTAAGATTCCAGCTCTTGTGAAAACTGCGATTTTTTAAAAAAAATATCATCAGTTGGTAATAGCTAAAATGAAAATAGTCAGAATATTGCAATTACACCATTGTGAAGACTTGACATGAGACAGTTCATTACTTCATTCGAATCACAACTCAGCAGCAGCATATTTGGTTGGATATTGTGTCAATTTTATGAATCAGGTGCGTACTTTTGTGGGACAGTAGTTGCTGATTAAACATCGTATTACCATAACTATTCAATTCTTGCAGACCACAGAATAAAGGCACAGTGTTGCAATAGTGCAATTACAACCTACAAAACCTGCACACGTCCAGTGCATAAATACACAAACATCCACACAAACCTGCTCTCCTAAGGTCTTCTCAGGGTCAAGCCATGGAGTGTCCATCCTTATCTGGTATTTCTTGGAAATTTGCCTACAAAAGAAGACCCACATCAGAAGTACACAGTTTGTGGAGATGCCTTGCCACTTAGGTACATATGAAAGGTACTGCAGTGTACACATAGACGGACGTACTTCTTTGAGTGAGTACGTGGCATAGCAGCGGAGAGTGTACCCAAACTGGTAGATCCGAGAGACTGCGTTCTTGGCCTATTTCCAGTCTCTTGATTACCTGGAGATTTCTAAACAAACAAAAACGGGCAAATAAAATACAGCGATAACTCTGCCACGAAACAGCAGCAGAGCAAACATTGCAAGTCAAGGATGCTTAGAGTGGCTTACTGTCATCTTCCTTCTTATTCTTGGTGAAAGGGAAGGGCTACTGGTTGTCTTTACCTTATCTGCAGGGGACTTGGCCTTCAGTAACGGAGAAGCCTTCATCCCGGTGAACGAATGTGTTCTTGCTCGACGGAGGGAGCTGGGTGCTACATGCAGTATACGAATATTACACATGTAATAATATTATCAGGGTGGTACACGGATTACATATTATTATAATTGTATATGAAAACATGAAGCACAACATATATCAATATCATTATGTTGTGCTACAGGCAGACAAAGCTGAACACTGGATAAGCGCAAGACGTGCTTTATGTACAGCAAATGGGAATCTACACAGCTCACATGGTAAGTGTGTGAAGTACAGATTCACATGGGAATCTACACAGCTTACATGGTAAGTGTGTGAAGTACAGATGCACATGGGAATCTACACAGCTCACATGGTAAGTATGTTAAGCACAGATGCACACATGACCCTACATAGTTACATTCATGCAATCAGACTCACATAATGATCCGGTGTCTGGAGGCGGTGAAATTGGGTGGCTAAATTCATATAGAACATATCAATGTCATATGTGACGCTCACACTTGCACTCATGATGCACATCACATGTGTATATGTATGGTAAACAGGGCCAATAAGGTTTACAGGAAGTTAAGGACAATAGAGTAGGCTTCAGGAGAACATCTGCCTATCCAGACACTTTAAGCCAGACCAGGCCTGCTTGCACAACCTTAGAGAATAGCACCTTCCTCATAAGAACCTCAAACAGCAACTATTCAAACAGAATGTTCTGTATGTAATCCCAATCTTTTTGTGAGATTTACAAGATTGAGTAGATAAATTGAGATTGTTAGATGCACAGTATGTGAAGTGTAAGGACTCCTTGTGTGATCTGGCAGGGGGAGCTAGACAGACATCGTTTACTGGGTGTGTGCACTCTCTCCAGTAGAGACTACATGAGCATTAAAAGTCTAATACAGGTCTCAAACAGCAACTACATATTCCCAGAACCCCTAGTATACAGTCACAAAAACTCATGTAACTACAGATACATATGTACGTACCTGCTCCTCAAAACAGCACTATTAACATGAATACCACAAGGGTTGGGTAGTGCCTAAGATGCAAATCTGACCTGAAAACAGCAACTAACAACTTCAAGGTATTGCTATATGTATCTAAGAAAGGAGCTGTGTGCAAATGTATATTGAAACCTTCATTTTGGAACACTTTAACTTAGCAGCTAAAGCTATCTTGGTTGTAGAAGTTAATGTCAGCAACAGTATGACTACATTTGGACCCAGATACGTAAGTTCCGAATTCCCACAGCACAACAAGCAAGCACAGGCCACAATTCTCACCTTTTGTCCACAGCATAATCTCCAGCTACCACCAGTGATAGTGCGTCCTGCAGTACGAAGTCAGCACATGTCAAGCAACATGTAAACATATACACAAAATGAGCATGAATACATACATGACTATCTTCATCCAACCTCAGCATCTTACAGATTTCTTTGGTAACCTCTCTAACCTATAGAGAACATACATGTAATGTAAGTTAATAAGTACTAGACTGCAATAAGAAATATTTAGTGGTTAAGACATAGGCGTGAGGGCTGTGTGGCATATAAAATGCCGAATCCCTCGGGTGCTATGATCATTATAGCATCCATTTGTAGGCTTTGGACGGGTGTCCTTGACTTTCAGAATTTCGACGAAACAATTTGAACACTAAAAATCGAGTTCAAGAAGGGAATCAGCAGTATGGTCTTTAAAGAAGACTTTCTCTGCTACGAGGCTAAGTTCGCTTCTTGGCTTTTTTAAGGTTTGACTTAGTATTTCTTTGAAAAGCTATTCAAGGAACATTGCAGAGAGGTATTCGCATGAAATCACAGATTTGAAAGTATAAACTCACAGAAAGTTAAATGCCCATGTTTTATACAGTATAAAATCGCTGTAAAATTGTGCTGTTACCATAGTAACGGATGCTATAATAATACTGTATAGAGTATACAAAACAGTTCATGCAATTAAACAAAGGCTGGGTGGTACCTAAGATGAAACTAACGAAAATAAGTTGGCACAATAAAGGGTAGGCCACACGCTTGTTAGAATACCAACGAACAACTAATATGAAGGAATCGTTTGTTGAAGGTAAACACGTTCACCGAACAACGAATGCCTAATTTGTATTTGCTGTTGTTTAATAAAATCATTTGTTGCCTTCATTTGTTGCGGTCAATTTGTTGTTTACATTGACACCTTTTAATGATTGTGTGGCATACCCTAAACATTATATAGGCTGAGTGAGACAGAACAAAAAGTATACATAACAGACCCTACACCAAGATACATCTCCATACATATACATTACTTCTGAATATGTCTTTGTAGAGTATACAGCAGCTACACAAATCTTATTAGGAACACACAACATATGCATAGTGGAGACCAAAAATACTGATTGTGTGTAAACACTTCCCATGAAAAGCTGGCCCTAGATCCAAAATAGGTGGTAACTGCTGTGCCCAGCAATTCACCATACAGGTAAAGACATAGATACAATTACATATATTACTTCGTGACACAGTTCAATTGGATTTTAGGACTAAAGACCCTGACAATGCAATAAGCAATGAGCCCCCCCCCATTGGGTATCCTAGCCAAGACATACGTACAGTGGACCCCTCTGCAATGGGCACTATGGGAACTGAAAAAGTTTGATGTACTTGGATATACGTAGGGTTCAAATATTCATAGGGTATTTTACATGCATAGCAATCTATATATCTGGACACACAAAAACAACCTGTTGAGAGGTTTTGTCTATTAGGAAAGTTTGCTAAAAGACATTTCCCAAATACTATACTAAAAAGGCATATACTAAAACTAAATCCACATGTTTGAAACCAGAGGAGCACTTTGCAGATAAGCCCCCAGTCCTGTATACAGTGGGCTCTGGGTTATTCGACAACATCTGTTCCCCATAAATG